>JAGFPH010003003.1:26886-38159 GCA_018207615.1 Philaenus spumarius
CGCGGTACGGTTCATTGATGATGTAGTTCAGGAACAATTTTAACTCGTGTGTGCGTGTAAATGTTTTTTGTTAAGTGTTTTTATGTTTATTTATTTAAGTGTTCAAAATTGACGAAGGGAAACCGAATGGACTTGAAAATGGTTGAATAACCGAAACGGCCGTCGTTCTAAACGACGAACAAATGAAATATTGAAGACGGTAAGTCTAACATTTGACTTTATCAATTAACAATATTCGGAATGGCGAAAACCAATAATAATGACTAAATTTTTTATGATCTTTCGTTTGAGGTTACACAAGCTTAAAAAAGAAGCTAGCCTCATGTGTAGAAATTTATCATGTTACTGCAAGATCCAGGCACTAAGACAATCAATGTTACAGTATGATTAATTAACCGTATGCTGTTGTGGTATTTTTTGCAGAACTTTTAACTGTCAACATTTATTTTTATATTTAACGGTTTAGCCATTGTATGCAACACAAGGTAACGAAACGGCATTAAAAAGATGTTGACACTTTTTCAATTGTTACTCGGCAATATTTTCAGAAAGGGTGGTTAGCCCATGTCACATCGGATAAGTAGTTATTGATTTACAAGAACAAACTTTTCGTCTTTCCGTTAAGATACAGTAGAGCGTCGAAAATCCGAACTAATTGGGACTAAGGGGAGTTCGGACTATCAATTTGTTCGGATTTTTGAAAACGACCAAGAAAAAGCCATTTAGGCTAAAATATATGCCCTTTAATCGATTAAAGTGGTTAAGCAGTACAAGAGGTAATGTAATTACAATACAGTAAGTAAGACTTCTTACATATTATGATTTAGAATAACCTGCACGTACTCAGTAGGGCCAACATGATGTAACTCTCAATTACAATACAGTACATAATTAAAAGTTCACTTGTACATTGTAGTTAACACAAACGAAAAATAAAAAACATACTTTATAGTACACTAATGTATGTACGACACACTGTTATAATGATTACACAAAGAGAAATGAATGAACTTTCTGCATGTTTACTGATAGCGCTAAAGCAGCTTATTAGCGTGACAGTGAAAATACGGAAAGCCAGTCTGATGTGAGAGCAGGTATTAAGAAGTGTTTAAAAATAGATAATAATGTCAAATTGCAATGAAGAGTTTTGTGAAAATTTAACAACGCAATAATTGGAATTTACGAAAACGAAATTTTTGCATGGGCTGCCTCAGAACGCGTTCGAATTTTTGACGTTTCGGATTATTGACGTTCGGATTATCGACGTTCTACTGTAATACTAAACACTAGTTTAACTATAAATGGAAACATATTATGTTCTGGTACTGTAGCCTATACTTCCACACTTACATATTTTAATAGATACATAAAAAGAGTCATGAAAAATGTTGGCCAGAACTGTAAAAAGATGTTCAGTTCCACAAACCAAACCCCCCACTCCCTTTGTGGTTAAATTGCATGTCCTGTAAGTTTTTTAAAACTTTTTCTAAGAAATGTTTGGAAAATTTAAATGCACTGTATTCATTTTGTTCTCAACAACTACATATCTATTGTAAAAAATACAGTATTGACTTATTCTGTAACAAAATATAGCAGTACAAACTGAAACTGACTTGTTTTTAGATTTTGTAAAAAGCTCATTCAGTGAATAACACTACACACAGTTTGATCGTGCAAACTTATTTATTCATCCAATATATTCACTCAAAAGTAAAGTTACTATTATGCCATTATCTGTTAAAGTACTAGCACTTATCTGCTATAATTCCTTGTCAGAACTAAGGTGATAATTCAAAAAGTAGCACAAACACACAAGTGATGCACCTGAGACACACAATATGTTTTAAACTCAAATAAAGTTTGATGCATCGCTCAAACTTTACTTAAAGTGTCTCTTGTGTTTTTTTCCTAATATTTATAAATTCAATAAAACTGGGCCCAGCCGCCATTGCATACAACTGTTGAGAGGGACACCAATTAAACTAAGAATATTTCTGTCCACATGATTATGTACCTGCATTAAGTAGCATCTGAACCAACTCAGGTTCTCCTCGTAAAATAGCTAGATCCAAACATGTTGGCTTTTGTACATCAGGAGTATAGTTTACTTGTGCACCTTGTTTCAGCAGTAAATTTACCGTTGCCATGTTTCCAGAAAGTATAGCGTAATGTAAAACTGTGCGGAAATCATGTCGTGAGTCCGTCATAGCGTTAACATCCGCTCCGTACGAAAGAAGTAACAGAACACTGTTCATGCCCTAAACAAAATACATTCAATATCGTAACAATTCATAGATATATTTTATGAAATTGTACAAATATTATTATTATTTTATATAGTAAAATGTCTGACTTGTTACTGATTTGTTTTTGATGAGAGACAAGATAATTTTATTAATGACTTCAATGAATAACAAAATTTGTGAATTATGACAAAAACATTATTTTGAAATAAAACTTCTGTATTTCATTTGTAATATAAAAAGTGTAGTGTATGGATTTTGCCTGTAATGGCTTGGGCCGAGTCTTAACCCTTCCCCCTCACACTGTAACGCTACATACCCCCAAAAAATTCAGTTCTCAATAAGTCAACGCTAATTTTTTTTAAATTTTCTTTTACCAAAAAATGTGACATGGGAATAAAAAAATAGTTTTTTTATTCAAAGTTGGTTTATTTTACAACAAAATAAGTAAATAAACACTAAAAAAATAAAAAAGAATCAAGCTCGTGAACCCACACTGTTTTATTATGTATTGTGTAGTTAGGTTATTATAAAATATTGTAAGAATTTAAATAAAAAAAGAACATATAACCTGGTTGTGTTACATTGTTTTTACAGCTCAGGGTGTGGTATGGTACCCTTTGAAACACGCATCGGGGTGTAGGTTGGGCCGCCCGATGCAGGTCTCGCAAAGGTAGATCGTTTCCTTTCTCATTCCTTGTTGAGCGCAAACAACACATTTACCAGTGTCCTTTTCTCTCTTTGCCATAAAGTGTTGTCTGCCAAAAAACAACAAACGCAGTACAGTTTTACACGGAGTCTGCATGGAACTGACTTGCGAGTTAGTCTGTCTACAGCGTTAGCGTCGCTCCAAACAGACCATTATTGGTGTAGGGCGCCAACTTAGGTGCTCCTCCCACAACAGTTGGAGTTCGGAATCGACCGCCATTATGTTTTTTAACCAAGGGATATGTTACCTAATAACTGCTGCACTCATGCGGCAAAACTGAAAACTATTTAGTCCTGACAATACACTCAATGTTTAAAAGCGAGTATATTCGTCCACAGCGTTTTGAGCAAAGTCAAACTTGGCGGTTATATTCGTCTACAGCGCGGGAAGGGTTAATACTGCAATTGTATACAAATGTACGGAGTTAAAATATTACTTAAATGTATATTTATACAAGCTATTTTTAATATAATACCTGAGGCAAGCGAGCAGCTTTCATTAACGGTGTAAGGCCAGACCTATCACGAGTGTTCGGATCCGCACCGAACATCAGCAACAAACTCATGAATTCAATGTCCAATGGAGAAACTGAATTAATCTCTGAACCGAAGAAGTATCTTTTATTTGGATTCGCACCATGTTCTAGCAGCATGCGAGCGACTTCGGCATGGCGATTTCGGATCGCTAAACGAAGAGGCTCATCGCAAAGTTGTGTTCTAGGGAACGGGTCATCAGTGTCTTCACGGTAATCCACTCTTGCTCCTTGGTGCAGTAAAAGGGCTACCAACTCTGTATATCTAAGTAAATTAAAAATAACAATCTTAGTACAAAGGAAAACCCCCAAACCATAGGGACAACTAAGACAAGATGATGAAAAAATTGTGTTTATTACACTATGCTTGTAAATTTCGATGGCCCATTGTGGCAACCATCTACAAATTATTGCTAGTGATAGTAGTGTAGATTTGTCACCACAGTGCTTTTCAAACATTTGCATGAAAATTTAAATAACTAAAATTGTTTAATCTTTATTAATTTGCTTTCTTATTTCAAAATGAAAAAAATATATATTTTCAACGAAAAATAAATTCCACCTGACAATGAAGGAACATTAGTTATCTTGCAGTGACTGTCCAAAGAAGTATATAGGACACTGTCGACAAGTCAGACTCAATGTTTATATAAAGACCGGGTGTCTATAAAGTCCCCCCCCCCACCCTTAACTTTGGAACAAGTAGAAATAAATAAATGAGCTTCAGGGTATCTTTATATGACAAAGGGAGATGAATTTTGGTGTAACCAACCATTTCACCCCTTACCCCAAAATGGGTTGAGAGGGTAATTCAAAAATCTTAAATACAAACCCCCATTAAGAAATACCTCATTTTAAAGGGTTTGATAAATGAAGAATGGCGCAAATTAGAGGTCTCTATCGATTTCTTCCAAATCGATTTTGTAAATTTTATTTATTTTTTTTTTTTTATTGTTATAAACAGAGTTTAATCAAATAAACGTTACAAATCTTGACCAATCCTTTAGGATCGACTAAAGACTAATTTCTCTAATAAAATCACATTTGCAGAGTTAGCATTTACAATATGGACTCCTAACTTTTAACATTAACACTTAATTTAATATAAAGTTTGTTATTCTTCTTGCCGAGCCAAATCCTTGGGTTTGGTTCTATTGAGGCGGCGAACATCATGAATGTCAGTCATTGTTTTCATGGCCAGATTAACATGGACCTGGAGACGATGATTATGCCTACGGGCCACCTTCTTTATTTCATCTTTCACTGAGATCATGTTTAGATCACGGTGTAGATCACAGTTCCGGATGTACCATGGAGCTTGAACTATATCTCTGAGGACTCTATTTTGAAATCTCTGAATTATATTAATATTTGTCAACTTCGTACATCCCCAAATTTGAATGCCGTATGACCATACAGGCTTGAGTACCTGTTTATATATTAGGAGTTTGTTATGGACCGACAGTTCAGAGTTTCTTCCTAACAGCCAGTAAAGCTGCCTATATTTTATATTCAGTTCTTCTCTCTTTTTCTTAACATGTTCCTTCCACTTCAGCTTGGTATCAAGTTTTTATTTTCTAAAAAATAAAATTTACGAAATCGATTTGGAAGCAATTTTATAGCTCAAGCACTTTAAAATAAACATTTTTTGTCTCATTTTTTGTCATAAAAATTTAAAATGAAATTTTTTCTAAAAACTCTTCCTTTTCGAGATATAGCAACTTTATATCGATTTATTTCAACACGTTTAGGGCCGCCATTTTGTTTTGGGTGGTCCGATTTTTCTTTTCTTTATGTCATTTTCCTAGTCTTAAATAGACCTTTAAAATGAGGTATCACATGACCATACTTCCGATTAAAAATTTTGAGTTGCCCCCAAAATCCCCCATTTTTAGGAGACACTCAAAATTTCCGATTGCTTCAAAAGATACTTTGGGTTAAGTTAGTATAGTTTCCCAAAGGATATTTGTTTGTTTTAACAAACACAAAAGTTAAAGGTGGGGAGTGACTTTATAACCACTCTGTATAAAGGGCGTCCTACGGAGAAACTCTCAGGACTTGTTCTTCAGGTGAAGATAACAAAATAAGTGCATATAAATATAGGACCGAAAACTCTTCGTTTCCCAGATATCCGCCATTTTGTTTTTTTGTGCAAAATAATTCATATCTAGAGAACGGTTTCAGTTATGTGTAATAATTGGTTTGTTCAACCCGGCATACTATACCAACACAGTAAACAGCAATATTGTATGTACATTTGCCGTCATTACCTTTAACTTAGCTATTATCCTTCATCCGATTGTTTTGACAGTTACTCCACCCGATAGGGAATCAAAAGAGCTACAAAAAATTTACCTTGTAATTTTTCGTTAAAATGTACGGTATTGGAGTTATTTAGGTTTGAAATTTTCAAACAGCCGCCATTTTGAAACGAAAGATTCGATAGTATCGATTATTTCTCTTGAGATATATAATTGTTAGGTTAAGCTTCATGCTAAGTTTGAACTCAATCAGTCAAACCGTTCTCTAGATATGAATTATTTTGCACAAAAAACAAAATGGCGGATATCTGGGAAACGAAGAGTTTTCGGTCCTATGTTTATATGAACTTTTTTTGTTATTCTCACTTGAAGAACAAGTCCTGAGAGTTTCTTCGTTTGACAGCCTGTATAATGTATGTAAATTTACCCATGTGAGAGTACAACTCTAATCTAATAACTTTGTTCAATACATTTTTGAATATTTTAATTTGATTTCTGTAATTTCTTAAACTTAACCTTGTATAAATTTTTAATCAGGTACAGTGTAACTCAGTGACGTTTTGTACCTCCCCAGCGCCCTAGTTACTTTAAATTGTTGCGCCTTCCTCCCTCCTTGAGTTCTTGTCTGGCCAGTTTTGGTCCGGGAGGGATTTTATTTTCCCTTAATTCTCCGAAAAACGGAGGACTGTATCAGTGTCTCGGCGCCCGCAAACATTACCGATGGGCGGTGACTCATCATCAGTCAGACGCACTCCGCATTGCACTGTCCGCACAGTCCTACCCGTGCGCATACACACACACACAACGCATAGGTACATGACTTGCTGGGCGTTAGCTGACAGGCGAGGGTGCGTTTGCTGTAATTTTAATTTCTTGTCCTACGTTTGTTAAAACTTCTGTGAAAAAATGGTGCACATTAAACCAGAAATAAATGTATTAAACAAATTTTCCCTCTTTTTACGCCCCCAAAACTTTTACACCCTAGGCATGTGCTTAAGCGGAAAAGCGGCCCTGGTGTAACTAATCATTTTATTTCAAGTGTCAATTGAAAGTTTCAAAGCTGAACCTTAAAGTAAGCAAAAGGCATTATTTCTCCCTTTGTATATATGTTCTCTTGAAAAATATTTTTGTAATCCTATTAACCGGGACCAGTCACCTTCCAGTTTTAATTAATTGTAAATTTATTAAGATAACGCCCAACTCCTTAGAGTGATCGATTATCAAATAAAATAAAAGTTTCAAATTCTTTGATTTTGGTGTTTATAGTTTTATTAATACATCAACAAAAACAATTTCCCAGCACTGTGAGGCGAATTGGAGAGCTACCGTTGATAGAAAGTTCTAGTTGCGAATTTAAACTGAAACAAATGTGCTTACCGACTGAAGAGTGCAGATCAAGACCCTTTAGCGCTAATGTTAAACATAGAGTGAGTCCTTAAAAAAATATTTCAATACGTAACAATAATATTAATTTGTAAGTAGAAAAGCAAGACAAAATTGAACGTACCCGTGTTCAGCAGACAGATGAAGTGCTGAATATCCGCATTCATCTCTTGCATTAACATCTCCTCCACGTACCAGTAGAAGCCTAGCTGCTTCAGGGTACCGCTGCCAAACTGCGTAGTGTAGCGGACGAAGCCCTTGTGTTACCGGTTCATTTACTTTAGCTCCAGTTGCAAGTAAAATCCTGATGTCATCCAGCGGTACCATTTTGACAATGCTGTCCGCAAGCTGACGCTGCAGTGGATTGTTATTTGCCAATGTAGATGTCAGTGATTGATACATTTGTGCGTTCAAACCTGATACAAAAGGCATAGTATGTTATTACCGGTCGAACATTTACTCTTCAACTGAACATGTGTACAGTAATGTATACAAACAATACAGATCATTCTCTCGACAAAAAAATAATAACATACTGCTGTTAAGATTCGTTTTATTTTTTCCAAATCATTAAAGAACTTTAATGTTGTTTTCTATACCGAAAATTTTAAATTTATTATTGCCATTTGATAGTCACATTTTACCAAAATCGCATTCACTAAGTGGTAAAAGTAACTAAAATAAAATATTTTTGGATAACAGTATTCAATATGATAATAATACTTGATCACAAAATCTCACAACTAATACGTTTTCTAACTCAAATGCGTTTGAACGACATGCCGCCATCTTCAGTGATGCACGAGCTACAATAATCAAACTATAACAATGCTATTTATTAGTATTCAATATGTTGCCTGAGAGCCATTACTAGCTACAGTTTAGTAAAACTGACAAGTTGAATTTCAGGGTGCTTTTTTCCATAACTTATGTTTTTTTCACTAAACTATAAGGATCAGAAGTGTTTTTAACTTTAATGATTTACTCATGGGTGCCCATATGATATTTTCTAAGGGGGGGGGGCTTGACCGGTGTATGGGGCTTAACACGTTCACTGCTAAGGACGCACATGTGAGCTTGACAGTGAACACTATGAGAAGCGACCGACGCACAGTGCATTACACGCCAACCCCCGTATTGGGAGTATTTTCAGTACACAATGCATTATGTAAAACATGTTTTAGTGCTAATCTCTTTAAAGAAAACTACCTGACTATAATTAATAATATACATATTTTCCATTCCCTGAGAGCTAGGGGGGGGGTTCGTGGCCTGTCTTTGCCCATAGGTATGGGCGCTAATGGATTTACTTTTGTCTTGAAAGTACTTGTGTTTGTATTAAACACTCCCTCCATCCTTCACGCAATACAAATTGTTACTAATAATCAAATGCTCTGTTTTGGTGTTAATGTACACTTCAAACTTTTTATTAATTAATCACGGTCCAAGTTTCCATGGCGGATTATATTGTGAAGTTATATCGTAAAAAAATTGTGCTTGTATAAATGTTTGATTATAACAACTGAGTTTAATTTTAATTATATGATGGATTTTGTGATGAAAACATCTTATATTTAGTTGTGCAGAGCACAGACAGCCCATATGCCCCGTTTAAAATAAAAATTGATCATATACCAGAAAATGTCATTCAAAGAAACAAAATGGTACTGCAGGTTCTCATTTCAAATACAGTACCGTAGTTAGAAACTTCTTAGACCCACCTTCTTTCTGTACCAGCAGCTGTGTGGCACGAATAGGGAGCAGACAAAATAATTTAGAAGCATTTACTCAATAGGAAACTCACTATTTCAACTGTAAAGAACCTAAGGTAAAGAATCTAATGCAAAGAACCTAAGGAAATTTTGTTTTACAATCCCAGTGCCCCAAAATGGCATATTTTGGGGGTATGGTGGTTTTTGTTGAAATATCGAATGCAAATGAGCCATACAAAAAGTACAAAAGATTTTGACATGGTGGAGATAAACAGGGCCGGATTTCCCAATAGGCCCGGGCCTATGGGCGCAAGCTTCCAGGGGGCGCACGGCCGAGAGAAAAAACATATTTTAAAAAATATCTAGAAATAAAAATAAATAGCCATAATTTGACATATTTTTTGAATTGATAACAAAAAAATCATTCTGATTTTGAAGTTCATTGGAACAAATAATGTTGTTCTTTTCCCTTTCTTCATGAACTTTGCTCCTCAAAAAAGTCTAGACACGATTGGAATGATTGTTTCCGTAAATCTCTCCATCCCGGATGTCTGACTTAGCAACTTTTGATCCTGTCATTGCTATCAAGTCACCACCATCAATGACTACACGTCAAAATTGATATATAGTCATTGCCACCTTCGAGACCTAAGGTCACTTCTTTTCGTTGTTGTTTCTATTTATTCAAACACGAAAAACTTATACAGTTCAATTGTTTTAGAATGTTGATGGATTTAGTAATAAAAATTTATTTCTGCTAGGTTTGGATGAATTTTGAAATGGTGAACAAAAAGCAAGAACTGTGGATTATCTGGAAGCTGTGTCCCACAATAACGCTTGAGATTGTAGAAAGTCTGTGGATTACTTGAAGTTATAACATCTGGAGTGATTTTAGTAAACCAAACAAGTTTTCAGGCCAGTGGACCCGGGGGGTCATCGACACCCCCAGTAAAAATGTCCGGTAAAAACGAAAGACGAAGGACAACTAAAGACCATTTGAATTTCCCAACTTGTTAAACTCTAAACTAGAAAATTTTCCAATTTAATAAGAGATGCATGGAAGGCGTACGCTAATGCATCTATAAATCAAAGGATGAACACAAGTAGGGAAAATGTGATGTGGCCACAACCTCCAAGAAGTTTTCCGTCAAGCTACAAAAATGAAGTCATGCCTCAAACAAGCTCATAAGTTTTGCATATGGGAGATCGTTTAGTCAGCTAAAGCTGGTCAAATCGGAACTCAGAAAGACAATGTCAGATGAAAGACTAGATAGTTTAACGCTGTTGAGGTGTGAAAAAGAAATTTGTGAAATTGTCACACAAAAAGATTTATTCAACAATGGGCAAGTTTGAAGAAAAGACGTTTTAAATAAATGGACATTTAAAAGTATATTTTGTTATTATTGTAATTCAATAAATGATTCAACCATACTTAATTCTTTCATTTTATCATGGGCAGTGATTGATGATTATAAAATATGTCATACTCAATATGTTAACAATAGTTGAGTTTGTCGTTAGTCTTAGTTTTTTATGATGACATTTTTATTACTAAGAAAAATTTAAGCAATGGGTTGTGCGTAATATAAGTATTAAAAAACGTTATTTTAAATTTGAGAGGATAATATTTCCAAGTTGGGTATAAGTAAACTTTTAAGTTGGGAAATTTGTAGCTTCAGCCCCCCTCCCCCCAAAATATTGCTCGTGACGGCCCTGGGCCTGGCTTCCAACTACTAAGTCTGCAAATAACAAAACCTATCTCATCGGCTTGTAGTTTATTTATTCATTCATCATTGGTTTCATGGACAAATAACAGAATTTGTATGAAACAAGTCAGATATACAAAGTATCAGAACGATACATCAAAAATTAAAATACACAATAATTTACATAAATAAACAAAATTTTAAAAATCTGCATGATTATGCACTCGATAAGTACACAAAATATACACAGGATAAAAAACAAGAGAACATATTATAAAGACGGAGATCGTATTTGTCATGAAATAGTAAGATTGTGCAATACTCATCCACCGAGTAAAAGAACCCATACAATAGAAATTGACTAAGGCCCGGTTCTGATAAGTGCCCGCAAGTTCCCGATAGAGCTATCCTCCCGATAAATTAAAAGAAGGTGTTCTACAATCTGCCGATAGCCACTGTCGGCAGGGTAAACTTGGCTCTCCTACCGATAAAGTTGTCGGTTACTTGAAGCACCCTACAACAAGTTATCGGCAAGATAAAAGTATAGAATAGTTTAGAACTGTAGGAAGGTGTTCTACAATCTGCCGATAGCCACTGTCAGCAGGATAAACTTGGCTATCCTACCGATAAAGTTGTCGGCTACTTGAAGCACCCTACAACAAGTTATCGGCAAGATAAAAGTGTAGAATAGTTTAGAACTGTAGGAAGGTGTTCTACAATCTGCCGG
>JAGFPH010003003.1:38169-58735 GCA_018207615.1 Philaenus spumarius
GTGTAGAATAGTTTAGAACTGTAGGAAGGTGTTCTACAATCTGCCGGTAGCCCGTGTCGGCAGGATAAACTTGGCTATCCTACAGATAAAGTTATCGGCTACTTGAAGCCCCCTTCAACAAGTTATCGGCAAGATAAAAGTGTAGAATAGTTTAGAACTGTATACGATGATTGTAAACTATTCTTATTTATGAAGATTTTATTTACATTTTTGAAGAAGATGGCGATGAAAAAATAGTTCAATTGATTGCCCAGTCCAGAAATAATAAAGTCTTTAGAGACAGGGTTTGAAATTTTGATTTGTGGAATGATAAAGTATTTTTTAATCGTTTTAGGTTAAGGGTCTGTTCCAGTAAACGAGAAAGCAACCGGAAACGCAATAGCTTCTCACTATATCCCTATCTAAACAGTGCAACTTCTTGCAGCTGAACGCTTTGACAATGCCTCATTTCAAACCATTTTATAAGTCTATCTTTTGTAATTGAGTGATGAAAAAAAAAAAACAGAATATTCTTTATAAAATTCCAGATCCGGTTTGCAAATTATTTTTCATTCATAATTTTTTATTGTGTTAGGAAAATAATTCAAACTTGCACTTACAAAATGTCAATTACATAACAAATTAAAAGCATTTAAAAAAAATGTAAATTGCAAAACGGATGCGTATTGTGACTGTGCTTAAAATGAGACCTTGCAAACAATTTTATGATAAAAAATAAACAACATAAATGGTTTGAAATTTAATATTGCTCTTATGGGATAAAAATCCAAGATGGCCGCCACTACAGCAGACCCTTAATGAAGGAAACAGTTAGCTTCCTTGTAGAAATTATTGGAGAAAAGAACCAACAAATAGAATAAAGAATAAATAGTAACAATAAATAATAAAGTACAATGTAAGTTAGAAATAATGTTATAAGGTATAATTTTATTTAAACTGCAACTAACTAGTCACTAAACTCCACGGCACCTTAAGTCATTATAATCAATTTGTGTTTTCGTACTTGTTTTAGAAACTTTCTATCACTTCTGTTCCACCGTGGGTTAAGGTTTTTTTTTTGGTATTGGGATTGTATGCTTCTGGTTGTTAAACCGTTGTTTCATTGCAAATAATTTTTCACTCATTAACAAGACATGCACGTATTATGCCTTTAGCCTTTCCAAAGCTAGTTCGTTGTTCAGTCACTAAGGAGCGTAACCGTATTTCGATGAATCACAATCGACAAAGTAGGCTACACCGACCTACATGTAAAATTGCAAATCTTCCGGGTAAGTTCCTGGAAGTTATCGGAGAGATTTAAAACAAATTGCAGAACACAATATAAATTGTCGGGTGGATTTGTAGGCAGGTTAATTTATCCGCCGGGTAACTATCGGGAGTTCTTAGAACCGGGCCTAAAGCTGTTTTTAAATATCCCGCTGTTTTGTTAGTTTTGAATCCTTTTAGGAGCTTCATTCATGAAATAGGACTGTAATTAGTATTAGAATTTCTTCCTCCTTTTTTAAATAAAGGAAAGAACTTGATAAAGGAAAGAGGCAGATTTTAATCTTGATGGAATTTACTTTAGAAGAATGAAGAATTTACTAAAACTTAAAAAGGTTTGGTAATTTGTTAATTTGAGTTATTGTACCCTAATATATAAAAACCTTAAATGTACATCTATACAGTATTATAAAATATAAATATATTTTTAATAGTTTATATGTACTTTGGACATAGTACGCATACTACTAGGCATATTATGTTGTAATTTTGGTTCATATAATGAAATGTTTATATTTTTGCAATTGTTTGAATTAAAAATAGAAAATAAACATTTGAAAAAGAGGCAGAAAATTGATTGGGTAAACCTCCATAAAGTGCTATAGCACGAGCCCATGCCAGGACCCTGAAGAGTGAAGGGAAGTATTCTGATGGCCAACAAGTTGTAAATATGTCGGACGTTTTGTGTATTTTTGTGTGCTATTTTATTTTTGATGAAGTCGCAATGGACGTAGAATTATTGTGTGTGAACTTTGTGTGTTTTGTATTTTAATGTGTTTCGTGTGCAGTGTTTGAAAATGCGATTTATCGTGAAACAGCTGTAACACGTTTCTTAAACTAAGAACTGAATAACAATGACGGTATAAGAAACATAAATTTATTAATTAGAAGGGAAGTGTGTTTACTCGTGCTTTGTTTACTCATACTTGTATTTACTTGCTTTACGGGCGCATTCCCGTTATTTTCTGGAAAGTTTGCCTTGTTATCTTGGTCTTATGTCATGCATTGTGTGTGTCTGAGCCTGGTGACTGTGTTTTCTCTCGTTTCATTTTCTAATTAGTTTCCGCACGGGGGGTGCAGACTAGCTGCACCTACTAAGAGGGGTTTGGCGTCCCTCGCGGTATCCGAGTCAAACAGCGCCTAATTGATAACCTCTGGTTTGGTAATGCCGACGTGAGCTTGTTCTGCCAAGACGTATGTGTGGTTTCTGTTCAGGGGCCAACCGCTTCGGTCCTTGGTCAGTGTTGAAGAAAATCGGACAACGCATGGTGCTGCCACGCTGCGGGAGCCCGTTAAACTTCATGCCAAGTTTTAACTCAATTGGTTAAACCGTTCTCTAGATATTATTTAGTAAAAGAAACAAAATGGTGGATATTTGGAAAATGAAGCGTTTTTCGAAAAAATATTATTCTCCATTTTCTATTTATATTGACCCATAGAACCATTTCCCGACGTTTTTAACACTAACTTTGTTTCACTCTGTGTATAATGCAGGAATATAATTTGTAAAGATTGTTGTAGGTAGTACAAAAGAGATTTCTTTCAATTTCAACTATTCATTTTATTAATGCCTACAGAGCTAAAACTTCTGGTACGAGTCATATGACTCATATTTACAAAAAAAAAACAAAAAACAAAAAAAAAAAAACATTAAAGCATACAGAGGAGTAGAAGGGTAAGAGACAAAGGCAGGAAGGAGCGTAGTACCAACTACCAACAGCGCTGCAGCAAACCTATACTGTGCAAAATCCTAAACTATAAATTGAAATACAAAACCACAAGCTTTAGTTTCATATAAGTTTAATATTCAAAATATACATTTGTACGTTTGTAAAAATGTAATTAAAAATACCTACGTATTTTTCTTATAGGGCTAAGTTAGATTTCTGATTTTTTAACTCATATTTAATTTCAAAATATACTAAGGGGCTTTGCCCCTGCTCGCTCCGCTCGCCAACCCCTACCCCACTTCCGGGGAGGGGGGGTCCCGTTTAACTTTATTTTTCGACTTGAATTCGACTTCATGAATTTCTGCGCCTGGAAGTTATGCAATACGTCTGCGCTACGCAATACACGGCGCGTGGAAGTTATGCAATGGTCACCGCTACGCAAAACACGTAGCCTATTTAATCTATATTTTACTTTATAATTATGAGATGAAGAAGTAGAAAAACTTTTTTTATATAATAGAGACATATAGAAATGTTAAATATATTTAGGCATAGGAGATTATTCGGACAAAATCTCGCTAGAAGCACTACTTGAACAGTAAATAACAAATAATTATTCATCTACTGTGTTAATATTGAATATTACCCTTGATTATACCTAATTAAGGGTATACTACGAATTGAACGAGGGCAGTATCAGGAAATGGTCACCAATCGTTTGAGCCCAAGAAATCCAAAATCGGATTAAGGGTTAAGAAGTTAGAGCGTTTTGGAAGAACAAATACTTTTAATAGAAAAGGTCAGGAGTTAACATGCATTTCTTATGTCAACAGACAGCTGTCAAACGGAGGGGTGACGTAAATAATCTACCACCGAGTGTAATACAATGACCAACGGAAGAAATGTATTAATTAATTAAAATAAGACAAACGCGAGATAAATTACGAAATAAAAAGTAATCTACAAAAATAAAATAACTAAACGAATATTATGGAAGAGAAAAACATAATAAAACCCCTAGAAACCAAGTTTCTCAAAATTATAACAAGAGTAATTCCGTTTACCAAAGAAACCTAGAGGGGGTTGATTTGCAAGGGAAATCAAGTTAGTTCCCTTCGTCTGAAGATTCACCAAGAAACCACGCGTTGCTGAAGCACAATCGGTCGGTAATCTGTAACTAACTCCGGTAAAGCGTGGCAAGTCGTAAGAAACCGATCAACATTGCAAGTAAGAAGAAAAGCAAGAAAGAAGACGGGCACTTCTCCCAAAGAAGGACAAAAAGGACCAACCAGGACATACCAAGGAAAACCACCTGGAAGGAAGGACGAGGAAGATCTGATATCTGTAAGTAACGGATAATCAAGTTTGTTTTCCATTAGGAATAATCCCATTTCAATCAAATAAAAACTTAAATAAAAGTAAATTCAGGGGAAAGTTAATATATTAAAGTCATTTCGTAAATATTCAAATCTCACAATGGTAAAAAACGTCGATAACTAATTGTAAATAAATATATATAAATTGTTTCACATCTTTAAAATTGTTTTGTTCAATATACGCCGTTGCGAAAGTAATTCAATTTTATTTTAAAATAAAAAACTTATTTGAACATCTCACAGTCTTTCGTTTCTAAATATTAGTAAAATCATACCTGAAATCATCCAGTGCTCTAGAATAAGTAGCCTATAATTAATAAGGTGAACCTAATTCTTGAGTGTAACAAATTAGCTCCAGAAGGAACGACCTCTAGATTGGAGTCAGACTAGAGATAGCATACACAACCAAAGTGTTTAATTTAGGCTTCTTTTATTCACCGCGGCAGGTCGCAGCGGCCTGTCGCCGCGATTTTGTAAGTGCATTGCCCTAAATAGGTACTTTTATTCAAAAAGGAGCGGTCTCAGAAGTAGCGGTGTGTCGCAGCGTTTTGTAAATTCAGTCGCCTGCACTTAGAAATCGCTGGCAGCGAGCGGTTCCTATATGCATTGGGATGTATAGGACCGTTTATTCCACGCGACAGCCCGCTCCCGCTCTCGCATTGCTGCCAACCCAAACCACCTCGAACGTCACGACACCGTCTAAATATCGAGCTTGATTTATGGGATGCACTTTCCAACGCCTCTTAGGTCGCTTTTTTTACTGTAATCGTAAATATGCATACGCCAAAACACACGGATCCATTATGTGTACGGTCAGGGATTCAGTGTTCGTGTGCACATTCGCTGAGTGACTGCCGAATGTGGTTGGCAGCACTTTTACCCCCTCCACGCGACACCGATCGATCGCAGCGACTTGCCGCGCGCAAATTTGGGACAGCGATCGGCCGCAGCGACGGACCGCTGCGACCTGCCGCGGTGAATAAAAGAAGCCTAAGTAAACAAATTTTAAGAACAGGAAAGTCAGTAGATTTCATATTCTTGCCACCACAAGTTCCTCACAATCAGTATAAAGCTCAAATAGTTTGAAAGATTATATCCGATTAAGTTTCTGAAGGGAAATACAATTCAAATTCAAAAGGCTTAACGGGTTGTGCGACACGCAAAAGCGTGGGAAAGTAACGCCAGCACAAAACAAATAGTTAAGTAAAATGAGGGGGAGGAGGTTTAGTGCGTGGCAAGTAGCGCCCAGAACGCGTTGGCTCGATGACGAATAACATTATTTTTATAAATTAAAATATTTATTTCTCGTCGTGATAACGTACGCACAGTTAAAACAATCAAAAATTAGCTAACCATATTAAAATAAGATCTAGTAATAATAAGTGTAACATAAGGACATATTTAAGTGTGAATATAATCTGAGATGAATTTTAAATAAATTAAAAATGCCGAATCCACCGAAAAAAGAGGAAACGGAAATCCAAAAATTGATGAAGGCGATGATGACAGAAAAACTCTAAAATGTGTTACAAATAGGCTTACAGTAGGATCATAAGTAAATCGGACTTCAGTTTATGTTTGTCACGAAATTCAGGTGTGTTGATATTCTTATATTTAATACGTTTTATTTCCTGCATAGCTTTAAAACAATTATAATGTAACTTGTAGAATTTTAAGATTAGCAAATGATCCATCATGAAATTAAGTATATCATAGTGTAGTAGCACCACATTGAATTTTTAATTTTACATATAAACAGCAATTATAAATCTAACCAACTGACATTTTAAACATTTTAATGAAAACAGAACTGTCTGTTGATGTGTTAGTTTTGTTTTATTTTCAAAGGGTAGTTGGATACTCCGTGCAGAAGTTCCCGCTAATCATTTTAGGCACATACCTATACCTAATACAGTAATACCGTTATCGTTTTAGTATTTAGGATTTTTTATTGGGATTGATCGGAAGTTTTGTTGATTTTTTATTGAATCGCTCTGACCTTAGCAATTATTGTCATGCATATATTGTTTATTTAGGCTATTTACTTTATTAATAAGCGTATATTAAAATAAAGGCTAAGAAACTGATATTACAAAGTCGAGTTGATCATTTGACGCCTTCATTCCTAAAGCCTAGTCCACACTTACAAACAAGAAACAACAAACTGTTTGCAAACAGTTTCTTGTTTCAAGTTTGTCTACAGTTTTCAAATTGTTTCGCAACTGTTTGCAAACTTTTCGCAAACAAATGTTTGTCATTGTTTTGGGTCCACACTAGCTAGGCAGTGTTCCTCGAGATGTTGACTGAAGAAGACGTTCTTCTAGCTTGTGCTGGTTTATATTTAATTCTACACAATGAGGTTAGCTTAAATAGGAGAAGGCGATGGTGGACTCGCAGATTTCTTTGTATTACGTATGGCCAGTTTCCGAAGAAAGCGGATATGCATCGCGGGTACATAAAGTGCATCTAAAAGTGCATAATTTTTTTTATACCTCTAAAAATGAATGAAAAGCCGCTAAAATCGGTACTTGGGCGTTTTTTTTAATCAGCGACCCCAAAAAACCCCGAGAGGAAATTTTGAAGTCTCCGTCACAATTTTACAAATTTTGCCCCCCAGGGCCCCCCCAGTGAACTGAGGGCATTTCGCGCATGGTCAGAAATGAAATCAGCCCAAAAAAACCTCGAGAGGAAATTTTCAAGTCTCTGTCGCAAATTCACAAATTTTTCCCCCAAGAGCCCCCCTCCCCCGTGCACCGGGAGCATTTCGTATGGTCAGAAATGAGATCAGCTCCCTCAAAAACCCCCGAGTACCGATTTTCACGGCTTTTCATCCATTTTTAGAGGTATCAAAAAATTATGCACTCGCGATGCATTTCCGCTTTCTCCCGAAACTGGTCGTATGTAGACATTGTTACTGGTATTTTTCTGAACACGATGCACAAAACTGCATCCAAACCGCAGCTGTAGGCATAAATTTATTTATTTTTCAATACTTTGTTTGTCTAAAATGTTTTCCATTTGGTTTCGGAAACAGAAAATATTTGTTTGTTTGCTGAAACAAGTTAAAATGTTTCTCATTTGTTTGCTGGATGTTTCCCAACTGTTTGCGAACTGTTTGCAAACATTTTGAAAACATCCGGCAAACAAATAAGAAACATGAAAACAACTGGCAAACTGTTTGCAAACAATGTTTCTTGTTTCTTGTTTGCAAGTGTGGACAGGGCCGGTTCTTGGATTTTTTCAGAGTTAAGCGAACATCCGAATCGGCGCCACCTAGAATTCCCCCCACCCCACCCCCATTAACATAACTAAACCCTATTTGTGAAATTTTTCGGGAAGAACTTTTTTATAAGTTTAGATTAGAAGAGTATACTTGCAATAAAAGACTCTTTTCAACTACTGTTTACTATTCACAGTAGATTTAACATTTTAACACTTTTACACATCATATACACTTTAGAAAAACCAAAAATTAACAATTTATTTCTAAATGTGAAATCAATTTTTACAGCATAACTTGGATACGATATTAGTTTTTATATAAATTACAATGAAAATTAGTAAAAACAAGTGTAGGTAGATGACAAGAAAGGAATTTTTAATTATATACATTAAACATGTAGAAAACATCGAAAACCAAATTGAAATATTAGCTTGACAAAAAGAATACAGAATGTTCAAAAGTCCTTACCAATTAAAAACTTAAGCAAAACCAAAAATTAACAATTTATTTCTAAAAATGTGAAATCAATTTTTACTGCAAATCAATGCCTTGAGTTGAAGTGCTGTACATACTGTACAAGCATTTTTCAAGAGCTGTAAGTTCAAACAGAATAAATACCTTTGGTGTCGTGTTTTGATACTTGAACTCTGAGCGAAAAAACAAAATAAGTTGTTCACTTGTCAGTAAAACCAATTGAAAATGGTTCAGTTGTTTTCAATTTTGTCTTCTGCCTTCTGACAAAAAAAAAAAACATTGTGTCCCGTTGGCGCCACTTTTTTGTGGCGCCATATGCGGCCGCGTAGTTCGCGTACGGGTTAAACCGGCCCTGAGTGTGGATTAGGCTTAAGACACAGTAAGGAATGTCGTAGTCATTTCGTTTTTGGACTCTGATTTCATAAAATAAAATGCAGAATTCAAAAATTACAAAAACATTAGCCTAAAATAAAAAATGTAAAAAAATAGCAGTTTTGCAGACTAAGGCCCTAGTATAGAAGTCGTCGAAACAATAGCGACGCCAGGTAGGCCGAGCTGCGCGTGTGAGGGTGTGTGCGCGTCGGGGTGCGAGAGCACCAGATTTGTAAGTTAAGAAAAAAATTTAACTTTTTTAACATTTTTTTTCAGAGCAAAAATCTCGCCTTTCAAGTAGTAGGCCTACACCAAAAAAATAAATTGAGATGTGCAAGTGCCTGTAGTGTTTCTAGATTTATGCATAGGCCTACAGTTAAAATAAATACTTCTTGAAGTTGAAGAATGGTTATTCCTTAGGATCCTGAAGGTAAATGCAAACACAGTAGAGAAAAAGAGAAACCCCTTCTAAAGTTTTCTACGAGTAATCAAAGAGACGAACCTTCACAACATAAAATATATTATTTCCCAATGTTGACATAATTATCAGAATTATTTATAAATTGTTTATAAGAATAAAACATTTAAAAAAAAGAAAGTGTTTATCTGAAGAAAGTATGGATATAGGTATAGTCATTTAATAATTAAAAAATTTAAACTTACCTTGCGGATATAGATGATTTTTATTAAAAACTAAGAACAGCCCATTTTTAATAAGAATATTAAACTCTTTAACGTTAGCAACCCACACATGTTGTACATTTTTGTATTTCGATGGTTTTTAGAAACAACTTTCAGTATGTAAATAAAAACGTGTGCAGTATAATTAAACAACTTTTTATAATTGTCCGATCACTGCGGCTTAGTGTACTTTTTCATTAATTCAAAGAATCGTTAGACAATTCCCAAACTATTGTAAATGGTTAGTAAGCTAATGAAACAACTTTTTAATCAGATTTATTTTGAAAAGATTGTAAACAAAACACATACATTTTTATAAAATACATACAAAATACATTTGTATTGTATTTTGTATTATATTTAAGTTTATTAATTGTAAAAAGGATTTATATTATTATTTAAATTTATATATTTATTAAGGCTTGTAACGGTTTAAGTCGGTCCTCCTACTCCCCACCTAGACGCATTGTGATTGGACGTGAACAGAGAGGAGTGGGGAGGACGAGTATACCCTACACCCGATTCCACGTTCACCGTGCAGTACACAGCGCCCATAAGCCATGTTATCTTTACAACAGTCTCAGCGATAATAGCCAACTAAAAAACATCAACTCCCATGCTACGCTCGGTCAGTTGACGCAATCCGCATGACAATAAACGTGATGTTCGCTGTAATGGTAGTAGCATGTCTATTCTCCCGTAAGACCTGTACTGCACGGTGAACGTGGAATCGAGTGCAGACTAGTTTATTCAGTAGTTCAGTAGTGTTAAAGCCCTCTAAAGATGATGACTGTGTCATTGAAATGTGCATAAGGGTAGTACAATAAACATAGCCTTCATTAAATTGTTCTGTTATTGTTTTTTTGTTCCTTCTATTTGTGGTTCGGTGTTTCATTCAATCATTATGAAGATTGTAAACAACAAAGAGTGTCAAATGAAATGTAATGTGTCCATAACTTACAAAACTGTTTAAAACCAAGTGTAGCTTGGTATACGTAAGTAGTCATAATATCTTGGTACAGATAGTGCCAAGTAGCGGAAAGCGTCATTTGAGCATGCGCTGTAACGTCTTACCCTCTCCTACTCGACTGTGAGTCTTAAGTACAGTCACCACCAAAAGTGTTGATATACAATCAATACGACTACATAGCTTACATGAATTAGGTAGGGCAGGCGGCTCTGACTGTACTCCGCCGCGAGAGGGGAAATGTGGTGGGAGCCGGCGTAGGAGACTTGCACACCCCCCCTTCGCGCTCCATCCTAATTGGCGCTATCTGTAAAACGTAGTTTACGCTATTGTTTCAAGTTTAATCGATAATGATTCAAGGAGTGGACATAACCGACTTGTTGCCTATAGGGCGTACTGTGAATGCAACGATTATACAAGTTTGAAAGATAACCCATCATTTTATTTTTGTAGTTTTTTAACCCTACAACACTGTAGTGTCGTCTCAGCGAGCCGAAACAGCACTTTTGTAACGTCTGATTGTATCGAATATTTCACCCACTAAAAATCATCCAATCTCAATAAAACAAAAACCATTAGAAAAGAAATGTTTGAAACTTTAATTTTTGTATTTACAAATGTTTTGAAAAACTTATATTTACATATGTAATTCTCGTTTTAAAATTGTAGTTTTCTAAATCAATTGGTGCCGTGCGAGAAAGCAATAGGAAATTGCACAAATACGTCACTTCTCTAAGGCCCAATATCGTTCGACAGAAATATTTTGACAATAACATAAAGATGCCTTAATATTCGTTAAGACTTTAAACTTTCTAAAACTACCTTCCAATCAGACGTCACTCTTATAATTCCGAAAATATAAAGATTTATGTAAACCCTTGCAATTGGACAGTTTTCAACCAATGAAACAGCACATTTTGGATTCGATACATCTCTTACAATTCGATAGATATGTTTATATCGATTTGTAGACAAAACTTCAATCTTTCGTTTCGTGTAAAGTAAACCACATTTACAAGCAAAACAATGTGAAGCACTTTTATAAAGTAATAATTTACAAGTATACAGATCAATTCTATGATTTGTTATAATAATATTTCATTTTTGGGCAATGAATACCTAAATTACTATTCAAACTAGGCCTAGTTTTGTTAGCAGTTTGAAGTAGGAACATAAAAACTGGTGTTTTCAAAAAAAGTAAAGTTTGAAATTGATGTAGTCTATATATTTATACAGTTCTATTTAGAAATAAATTACAAAACTTTTGTTTATTTTGAAAAAAATACAAAAAATGTTTACTTCTTTTTATGTAGGCTTAAAGTTGAACTTTTTCCTTTCGTAACTGAACATTTTTTGTTTCTTGAGCTAATAACTTTGTAAATTTTACATCAATCGATGTTTTACTGGCATACATGAATTCTTTGAACCTTTCTCTACAAAAAAGCTATGGTACACGTTTGGATTGAGATATAACTACTGTATTTGGCGATTTTTTAAAAAAATGCTTGCAAACGCCAAAAAAATCCTTTTAATTAACATTGCTGGTTATAGGGTTAAAAAATATCCGGTGGAAACTTACTATCTGTTTATAATACATTTTGGCAGTACTAAAGTACAGGCTCGAAGAAGTAACTTCCAATCCTGCACTTTATTTCATTTCAATCCGTTTAATAGATACTGAGATATGATTTGGCTTCTGGAAACAAAAAGTAAACGTTTATGTAATAGGCTAAATATTCCATACACACTGTACGATATTCGCTTCTTCATGAGTATAATTGAAGAAAAGTAAAGACGGACTGGGCTAGGGATTAAATCTAAACTTGGTATCTGTACTTTTAAAACTGCGTACACAAAAGAAATAGTGATAGGCTACAAACACAGTTCGTAATGTCACTAGAAGGAAAATACAGAGAATAATAACAAACACTTGAGTTTAAAAACATTTTCCCTTCTGAAAAGAGAAAATAAGATCATATAAGATTCCCGTATTGTTATTATCTTACAAAATCCTAATTCTAGGCCTATCGCATTAGAACTACTGTAATTATAAAACCATACCGCGTCCAAATTTCACAGAAAGTTGCGAGTTGATGTTCAGTTATAAATGTTTACAGTTTACACCGCTATTATGTTTGTACAAGGTTGTGGAAATGCAAGTGCAAGGTTTGGGATAAAAATAGTTCAGCTCGACCAACATAGTTTCGTAAACGTTCCTCGTGCCAACTGCCAACTCTCAGCTGACTGGTAGACGTTCTATTCTTTCTTTAACGTCTTTAATATCTAGTCTTCCTTCCTTTATTCACGATGTAAATAGATATGCACGTTATGCGGTAGATAGTAGGGTCGAAAATCGATGGCCGATGTTTTCGAATCATCGATGTTTTCATGTCGATGATCGATGTTTTTTACATCGATCGAAAACAACGGATAATTTTGCTACATCGATGGTTCTCCCCGACATCGATGTTTTGAAATATTTACAGTATTTTTTGTGCAATCATTTCGATAAATTAATCATGAATTGTCATAGGCCTACCGAGTTCGACATTAAGGGTCTGCTCCGGTAAACGAGAAAGCAACCGGAAACGCAACCGCTTCTCACTGTATCCCTGTCTAAACAGTGCTATTTCTTGCAGCTGAACGCTTTGACATCGCTTCATTTCGAACCATTTTATAAGTCTATATTTTGTAATTGAGTGTTGAAAAAAAACTGAATATTCTTTATAAAATTTGGGATCCGGCTTGAAAATTATTTTTCATTATTAATTTTTTATTGCGTTAGGAAAAAAATTCAAACTTTGTACTTACAAAATGTCAATTTTATAACAAATCAAAAGCATTTTAAAAAAATGTCAATTGCAAGACGGATGCGTATTGTGACTGTGCTTAAAATGAGACCTTGCAAACAATTTTATGATAAATAAATATAGTTAAAAAACTAAAAAACACGCTTTTAGAGCATATCAAACTAAAAAGTTAAAAATAATTTTTCAAATAACCTTAAAACAATAATAAACGATAAATACTAGCATTATTGTAAAAAAAGCGTTGGGCGCTCGATGTACGAGAAATATGGACAAAGCGCCCCACGCTTTTTTACAATAATGCTAGTATTTATCGTTTATTATTGTTTTAAGCTTATTTGAAAAATTATTTTTAACTTTTTAGTTTGATATGCTCTAAAAGCGTGTTTTTTAGTTTTTTTAAACTATATTTATTTTTCACTTTTTAGTTCGATGTATTATAAAAGCGTGTTTTTTAGTTTTTTTAAACTATATTTATTTTTTAATTTTTAGTTCGATTAATTATTGAAAAAAAAATTTGGCCGTGGACGGGATTAGAACCCACGATCGGTGAGTCTGGGGATTGACGTCAGCGACGACCCGCGCCTTAGACCGCTCGGCCAACGAACGAACTTGCGTAAGAGAGATATACTAACAGTAATAAGCCACTGGCTTTTAGTCCAAAGGAGAGTTACTTACAAACATACAAGTGAAGCTAATATAAGCGTGTTAAAAAGCAAACGAAATAAATGGTTTGAAATTTAACATTGCTCTTATGGGATAAAAATCCAAGACGGCCGCCACTACAGCAGACCCTTAAAAACGTATCGACGGAATATTGCTTTCAATAAAAAACGTCGACATCATATAATTGTAATATTTACGTTTTTCATCAATTCACTCAGTTACTTTGATCGTTGCTGTTTCTTTCGCCTCAGAAATTATTGTCTTAAGGGTCTGCTCCAGTAAAAATAAAATGGATTTTTATCCCATAAGAGCAATGTTAAATTTCATACCATTTATTTCGTTTACTTTTTATCATAAAATTGTTTGCAAGGTCTCATTTTAAGCACAGTCACAATACGCATCCTTCTTGCAATTTACATTTTTAAAAATTTCTTTCATTTGTCAAGTAACTGACATTTTGTAAGTACAAAGTTTGAATTTTTTTCCTAACACAATAAAAAATTAATAATGAAAAATAATTTGCAAGTAGGATCCGAAATTTTATAAAGAATATTCAGTTTTTTTTTCAACACTCAATTACAAAAGATAGACTTATAAAATGGTATGAAATGAGGCAATGTCAAAGCGTTCAGATGCAAGAAATTGCACTGGTTAGATAGGGATACAGTGATACCGGAAGAGCCTTTCCTGTTGCTTTCTCGTTTTCTGGAGCAGACCCTTAAAGGCCCCCATACACTTCAAACATTTTGATGGTAGGTTTGAAATGTATGGCGTGGTAGTTCAGTTTGTGCTACACTTCAGGCTTGACAATAAGGTTTGAAGTTTACGATAGTGTTTGCGCAAACATTGAAGGGCAAACATCCCTGAGATCTCTCCTAGTATTTATTCGGTGTGATTTTCTTCTGTTAAACTAAATGTGAGTCAAATTATTATATTTGAATGCTACATAAATCATTTTACGGTAATTGATATGTCACGAATTATATTCATTAAGTTTAACTCTTAACTGGGTGTTGAAAATATATAATACATTTGTTTTGTATTGCATAATCTTCCTCCAGTAAATACTGTGTAACAAACTTTCGCATAATTATTTCATTTTAACAATTAATTTATAACAATGTTATCGTGAATTTTGCTCATTAAATTGAAGGAAAGGAACTGTCAAATATGTATGTAAAAAAAAGTCTAAATGAACAATTACGAATTCTGAGTTTCATTAAATTTACTGGAATATGTTCAGCTGTTCAACATAGGCTTACATAGCAGATTTAAAAATTGTGCTTTTAACATATACCCCCTTTTAAACTTTCAAAATAAAATTTTATTTTAGTTTGATTAATAGCTATTTATAGGTATTACACTATAATGTTTTGTAGGGTAATTAAAACAATCCATATTTCACAAAATCTATATTTACTTATTTGTATCTAAAATTCACTTGCTTGTGCTATTAGCCCAGTATATAGAGGATCCAAAAAGTGGTTCAGCTTACACTAATTGCGACAAAATTTTTTTTTCTTCTAGGATCGTTTGGTATGGTTTGGGTATTCAAAATCTAATTTTGCGGCCACAAAAGTGGGGGGAGAGGATAACTTTTTTTTGGGGGGGGGGGGGGGCAAAAAACCTCGAAATTTTCCGAATTTTCCAAATTTTTCGTTTTTAACTCTAAAACGGTGCATATTTTGTAATCAATAGTAGGTACTTTAATAAATTAAGGAGGACAAAATTTTCGATTAAAAAACAAAGTGCACAATTGGTCTAGTTAGTTCGATTTTTATGAGGATCCAAAAAACAGCAAATTTTTCCAATTTTGCCAAAAACTGTGTTTTACCCGTTTTCGTTGTGCTGTAACTTTCCATCATCAAATTTTATCAATACCCCCCTCCCTAAAAGTTGTAGAGCATCAATCCATGAGTTCAAAAAGCACCGATTTTTCTAAATTGGGCTAAGTTTGAAATTTTGTGAACTCATAAAGTAAAATAGACGAAAACCTTAAATTAATACTATCAGGGTTTTCGCTCTTTTTCGGTGTCAATGAGTCCGGGAATAAATTCTGACTTCATTCTGAGTCTTAGCTATGTCATCTGAATGCACCTGGAAATTGTTTTAACACGTTCGCTATCACCAATTAATTGTAAAATTTTTCTAGTATGCATAAACTAGCGTCGCATACATGAGACGTCCGGTTTCTATCTGCAGACTGAAGCCGCAAATGTGCAACGCCTGTTCTAATTGAAATAGACTGACTTCTCATATTTGTAGCGTATTATATATTGTAATTGAGTATTTAAAAATATATTTAATAATAAAATACTAATTTTTATATAAAAACTGTTTTTTTATGTACATTTTTAAGCTAAAAACAAGACGTATTTCGAACACTTTTTCGAGACTTCGGATTGTTTTTTTGTTTTAATAACTGTCAAAATCGGGTTTCCCCTACCCCAAAAAATATAAAACGATGCCCCACGCTGTATTTCTAAAATGTTGACCCAAAAACGTTATCCCGACGCCCTACGACTCTTTAACTGTGCAAATCGGTTTTCCCCTATCCAAAAATATATAAAACAATACCCCACACTGTATTGTCAGTATCCATCCGTAGATAGTTTTTGTAATTCACTTCCGAACTTATTTTAAGCTCTGCTACTAAGCGGTCATATCTAAATTTATTTCTCTTCTTCAATCATTCCTTCATCGAGATCCTCTGCTTTCTTTTTCGTGTTTTGTTTTGCGTTAAATAAGCTATTATAATTGCGGCACAAGCATCTTCCGTGTTCGACATCCTCTCCCGACAATTTCACTGAATAATTATTTTGAATGCTTGCGCAAACCCAGGGTTATCTCAAGAAAAATAAGCGATTATATCCAATCATGCGTTTCAAAATGGCGGCTGTATGCAAATTTCAAACCTAAATTAATAAGAAACCGTACATTTTAAAGTACATTTTTTGTATCCCTTTTGATTACCTATCGGATGGTGTAATTGTCAAAACACTCGAATCAAGGATAATAATTAAGTTATGCGTATTTGGTTTGTTCAACCCGGCATCCTATACCAACACAGTAAACACAACAATATTGTATGTAGGCTACATAATAATATGCTGTTATTATCTTTAACTTAGGTATTAGCCTTCATCTTATTGTTTTTACAGTTACACCATCCGATAAGGAATCAAAAATGCTACAAAAAAGGTGTCTTGACATAATTTGTTAAAATGTACGGTTTTTGACTAATTTAGGTTTAAAACTTTCAAACAGCCGCCATTTTGAAACGCATGATTGGATGTAATCGCTTATTTTTCTTGAGATAGATCATTGTTAGGTTAAACTAAGTTCATGCCAAGTTTGAACTCAATCAGTCAAACATTGCTCTACATACGAATTATTTTGTACAAAAACAAAATGGCGGATATCTGAAAAACGAAGCGTTTTCGGACCTATGTTTGTATAACTTTTTTTTACTTTTACAAGTAGAATAAGGTACCGAAGTTTCTGCATACCTTCGTGAATCACCCTGTATTGCCACGGCAAATGTGTTTAAGAATAACACGGTCGGCAGCGGCATGGGAAATAGATTCAGTGAGGCCCGGCAGAACCGTTCCTCAACCGTTAGATTCAAATAAGTTCCTCAAGCGAGCCCAAAACGTTTCTCTACAGAACCGATGTAGGGGAAAATAAATTTAAGTACCGAAGTTGGATTTTATGTCATAACAAGCATTACAGGACCAAGGTTTCTAGAGTACCGAGGATTTCCTTGTCCCCATACCAATCTGCTGTTAGCATTAAGTATAGTCCGGTCAACGAAGGGGGTGTAGAGAACATGGAGAGGGGAGAAGCGTTTGACTTTGGAAATTTGTTAAGGGTACTTAGGAGGTAAACATATTAAAAATTACATTACCCGCCCCTACCCCTGCCGCTTAATGGAAGAAGGGGGTGAAAAGGTATTTTTTTCTGGATTTCGCTTATAACTCGAAAGCGGTGAGTCGTACAGAAAATTTGTTTGGTAAAAAATTAAAGCTGATAATATTTGCTTCCAGAATGTTTCTGTTATTTTTTATCGTATCTGTTATAGTTTTCGAGATATTCGCTATCTATTATCGACAATTTTTGGAAAATTGATTATCGCCTCACTTTTCCGTTGATATTTACCTTTTAACTCCTCGTCCTTTCTTTTTATAGAAAATTCGACTGAAATGAAGTTGTAGAAAATTGTATTTCCTTCAAAAGTATATATACTTTTATTAATTTGTCTTCAACAGGTCAAAAGTTACGACAATTTGAAATGTTCTGCCAAATTTCGTGATTTTCGGTACTAAACTGTACTTTGGTTGATAGAATAAACACAAAATCTCACAACTAATACGTTTATTAACTCCAACGACAAAGCCGCCGTGTACTTTGGTTATTTTCGTTGTTCATACAGTAACTATCTATAGTACATTCAGCGAGAGTTTGCAGTAAATCGCTGTGTTCTGTGGCCATTTTGAAGCTTTAACTTTAGACTTTGAATGCGTTTTTTTAGTTAAATTTTAAATATATACACATGTGACTTAATAAAACATTTATTAAGCGGTTTTAATTATTGTCCATGTCTTTTCCTGTCATCCGTCATAGGTAGCGATTTACTGCAAACACTCGCTGAACGTACTATATACGAGCTAGTATATTGTTTATTTACACCTAAGGGTTTATATATACTTCATGGTAAGTGTACACTATCAAGTATATATTGTTTTATAAAGAGAAAATGTAGCATTATTACGTTAAATTTTGCAATGTTTATTGATTTTTTAAAAATATTTTAAAATTAACAATATTCGACAGGCCTGTGAGTTTTTATCTTATTATTAATTTAATTAGATTGTGTACATATTCAATTAAACAATATTGTAAATGATTTTCGCGAGTGAAAGTGTTGTGAAAACTGGTTTATTAATTACAAAAATGCTTAGGATTGTCATGGGAGAAAGGATACCTTTCGTCAGAACGGACTGGGCGGATGGACTTTGGGTTCCCAGCTGTTTTCCTTTTGTAAAAAGGTGGTCATCGACTGACCTCTTCCCATCAGTAAGGGGAGATAAGTTATCTTCCGTTTGTGATGGGAAGAGGTTTTGAGCTGGGTGGGAACTTTCCTTTCTCCTCTTCTATTCCACTCAGTTTATTCACAACTTGTGCCTAGTAAAGTTGTGTTATAGATTTGCTTAACGTTTAAGTCGATTTTAATTAAATATTTAAGTTGTAATTCGAGTTAAATATTTAAATTTAAATTAAGTTACTTTTGTTTGAAATATTTTTTAAATTAAATATTGAACAAATTTTCTGTACCGTTCTCGAGATATAAGCGAAAACAAGAAAAAGGGTCCCTTCCACCCCCTCCCCCCATGAAGCGACAGGGATAGGGTCAAGGCCACACTATACTACAGGCCGGAGTGCTCCCCTCCACTTCGGACGAAACGTCACAGCAGTCGCCCAACTTCCCGCCTTCAGTGACGACAGTGTTTTAACTATGCCTACATCATGAAAAGAAAGGCAAAAAAGTTGTGTAACTGACAGATTCATAAAGAATGCCCTAAAGATTGTAATTTGTACAAAATAAACCAACTAAAATTACAATTCCTGGTACATGTTTAATACAACACTACAATGTATTTGAAATGGGAAAAATCAACTTTTTGTTCAAGGATTCAATGTTATTGTAAATGTAGAAAAACATTAAAATAATAAATGTTAATCTAGGGTATTTATTTGTAAATTACAGTACTTTCTTTTGGTTACAATTATTTTTTTCTAGTACATAATTCGTGTTTTGAGTTGGCAATGACCTTTAATTGTTATTGTTTAATAGAATAAAATGTTGATTGTAATTAGAAATTTGTAAATTTAAATGATATAATAAAATGGTTTGAAATTTTCAATATAGACGTGTCTTATTTTATTTGGTAACTAATAAAATAACTTTGATAACGTTTGATAAACTTCATAAATAACAAATATGTAGGACACAACAATATTTTGAGATTTTAAAACACAATTATTGTGTTTCAATGAAGTATTACAGTATTTTATGTTTTTGTCTGAACAGAATAGATTATATTTTATACATGCAACAGTTGCATAAATTTAGGTTTGTTTTGATATAGGCCTGTAAACACTATCAAAGTTCTTTGTCAAAGATCTTTGATCAAAGATTTAATCAAAGGTTCTCTCTTAGAGAACCTTTGACAAATAAATTTGACGTGTGCCAACTTTGATAAACGATGACATATTACACTATCAAATAAAGAAATTTGATCAAAGATATTTGACAAAGAAATTTGATAGCGTAATACAGGCCATGTTAAAAACAACACTGTCAGACCTTTTAACACTTGCAAACAATGTTTATGTTTAGTCCTTAAAAATGTGCTGTAAATTGACCTCAAAACACTATTTATGGACATCGTTGTGTTCGTCAGTTAATGCACAATAATAAAATATAAGTTTTATACACAAAAACTTTGACTAGCGACGTAGGGTGCAGTAGTTTTGAGCGCGCGACATTGATGCGCCATAAGGCAGCACAGTGCCGGGAGCCTTGAGTGGACTACTACTACGACGTCACAATACGATCAGTACGGCCTGTAGTATAGTGTGGCCTTGGTAGCGTCCCCTTTTAGTATATTTACCTTCTAAATACCCCAATAAATTTCCAAATTCAAATGCTTCCCCCTCTCCATGTCCTCTACACCCTCATTTTGGTCATTTATTGACTGTACTATTACCCTACTATGGCAAAGCAGAACTTGTGGGTTGTGAGTTCACGACCTACGTATAATGGAAGCTCAATGGGTGATGCGAATAATTTTATATAGAGATTTTGACCGATTGACAAATTGTCTGTGCTGTAAACAACACACACCACTTGGTGACAAATTAAATAATTCAGCTGTACATAATGTTTGTAAAAGGCAGGGTGTTTTCAGCAATGTCGTCTTATCCCAAAGTCCCCACTCCCCATACCCAGAATCGAAACGGTGACCGACCCCGACGGTGAAGTGCCACCGATCCCAATCTCTTCA
>JAGFPH010003003.1:91591-124655 GCA_018207615.1 Philaenus spumarius
ATATATCAATAAATATATTACACTATGTATTTCTTATGTGGATTTTTAGTAACTTTGACCCTCCGAACTCCCTAAAATTTCGAATTTTTTGAAAACCTTTCTCAGCGAGCACCTAGAGGAAGCTACCTACCAAATTTCGTTCCAATCCGTTCGGTGGTTTTATTTTAGTAACTTTGACACCCCCAAACCCCCTCTAAAATTTCAAAATTTTTTCTTAGCGAGCACCTAGGGCCCTAGAAGAATCTATGTACTAAATGTCATTCCAATCCGTTAGGTGGTTTTTGAGATTTCGTGATGAGTCAGTGAGTGAGTGGTATTTGGATTTTATATATATATAGATTATATTTTTTTGAATTCAATTATTATTATTGAATTATTCAATTAGAGAACAGGCAGTAAACAGGTTGAAAGGGGGGTGGGAGAGGAGAACAAATATAAATAGGAGACAATGGTAGAGGATAGATAGTAGCAAACAAAGCTTCTGAAGATGGGGTCTACCCGAAACGCGTCAAGCGAGAGAAAGACAAAGCTAAGAAAGGCGGATAAGCAAGAAGACAAATAATAAAAGCACTATTGTCATAATAATAAAAGATCTGAAATTATGATTTTAGTAACTTTGATCGCCCCAAACCCCTCCTAGAATTTCGAAATTTTTCATACGCTTTCTTAGTGAGCACCTATGGCCAAAGAGGAAGCTACATTCCAAATTTTATTCCAATCCGTTTGGTAGTTTTTAATAAATCGTGATTTAATAACTTTGATCCCCCAAAAATTTCGAATTTTTTGAAACCCTTTCTTGGCGAGCGCCTATGGCCCTAGAGGAAGCTACATACCAAATTTCATTCCAATCTGTTTGGTAATTTTTGAGAAATCGTGATTTAGTTATTTTTACCCCCTAAATCCCCCTAAAATTTCAAATTTTTTAAAACCCTTTTTTATTTAACACTTATGGCCCTAGAGGAAGCTACACACCAAATTTCATTCCAATCCGTTAGGTAGTTTGGAAGAAATCGTTTTTTAATAACTTTGATCCCCTCAAACCCCCCTAAAATTTCGAATTTTTTCAAACCCTTTCTTAGTGAGCACCTATGGCCCTAGAGGAAGCTACATACCAAATTTCATTTCAATCCGTTCTGTAGTTTTTGAGAAATCGTGATGAGTGAGTGGTATTTCGCTTTTATATATATACATTAGGAAGTTACAGTGATTTGAAAATGAGTTTGTTTTAGTATCCAACGTAAATACGGGACATATAGGCGTCCCAAGAGACTTTTTCGGAACACTGGGTATGTCGTGAAAAAACAGGACAATCCCGTTTTTATGGGACGTTTGGTCACCCTAGATAACCTCTTATTTTGTGGTCACATGTTTCAATTTGTTTTGGAACTTTTGGTAGTTCACAACCGACTGTGATATTGATTGAAGAAATATCAGAGAAGAATTCAAAATAGTTTTGAAAACTGTGGCAGCTGATTTTTGTGTTTGAATCGTAAAAGTAGTGTTTAAAATGATTTTGTGTATATAGTTTGACTTTTTATTACAACTATGATTATATTGGAAATTACCTTGTAAAAATTTAAAAAATTACATCTTAACTATCAGAAATATAACCAATTCAGAACCTCACTCTCCCCTTTGTTTTGATTAACAGCACAGTAAGAATTCTTAACCCTAGAACTGGCATGGTTAAAGCTAAAATTGAAAAGCCCGTTTATAGCGTTTTGCAAGCATATTTTTAAAAATTTGCCAAAAATAGTAAATGAACAAAAATCCAAAAGTGTTCAGTAACTTTTTTGTAGAAGAAACTTCAAAGAATTCGAATGTGCCACTAAAAATTAGTTTCTTTTGAAATTGTAAAAGTTATTAGCTCAAGAAGAAAAAAATGTTCAGTAACGAAAGGAAAAAGTTAAACTTTAGGCCTACATAACAAGTATTAAACATTTTTTGTATTTTTTTCGTAAGCGTTTAAAGGTTTCATAATTTAGTTCTAAATAGAACTGTATAAAAACATTTATCAATTTCAAATTTCTAATTTTGAAAAAACTGTTTTTATGTTTTAAGTACACGACTGCTAACAAACCTAGGCTTAGATTGAAACGTAATTTACTAATATATGCTTTGCCTAAAAATGAAATATTATTATAACAAAGTGTAGAGGATAAATCAAAGAAAAGAACGGTATAATTGTTTTTCCTTAGTTCACAAAAGTTTTGAGTTATCTTTATTTGAATAACAAAATGACATGAATCAAATGACATTTTGCTGTCTGTAAAGGTCTTACAAGAAGGGTGCTTTGCATTACGTGGGAACGAGACCGAACAATCGGTCACAACAGATCGATCTAATCACGTACTTTTCTCTCTGTCTAGACAAACAAAAAAACTGGTTTATTCTAGTTTAGTTCCCACCATTAAAAGGGTCAGTCTTTTCTCTACAAAATGGTGTAAAACCATCTGTCAAAACATTTGATAGAGTAGGCGTATTTTCTGTTGACAAATGGGCTGTTTCATTGGTTGAAAACCTGTCCAATCGCAAGGGTTTACAGACATTCTAGGAATAAATGGAGTAAAATAGTGACATCTGATTGGAAGGCACCATTAGAAAGATATAATCTTGAAGAATCCAATGGTAGCTTTATAATCTCAATATAAATACTTCAGTAGGGGGATTTCAACGTTGAAGAAGTGGGAAATAACAGTACAATTGTATGCAGATTCGCCCACGGAAATAGCTGTAACACAATATGCATATTTTAAAACGATGATTACATATGTAAATATACGTTTTACGAAAAACTTGTAAATACAAAAAATTAAGTTTAATTAATTTCCTTTCCAATGGTGCCAGTTTTATTATGATTGGATTATTGTAAATGGGTTAAATTAACGATTATGCAAATATATGCAAATTCTCGATAAGGTTCGAGCGGGTTGCATTTGATCCCGAGAGACTGCAGTCAAGACGCAAGTCTGCCACTTTGAGGGTTAACATACAAATATAGATATTAGAAAAATTATGCAAACAATAGTTATTACATTTATGAACCATAACTAAACCAGGTAAATAAATATTGAGCTTGACTTATTATTATAATGAACAGAATAAAACTAAACACAAATAATATGTTTAACTTATTAGACAATATTGATCAAGCTACAATAACCAAACAGTTATTATACGAGGCGTATTCGTAAAGTAAGTACCGTTTTGGAAAAAAAACCTAGTAAAACAATATTTTCAATACAATTTTATTTTTAAATGAAAGAGCACACCTTAAACTATTTTTCTACATAGTTTCCCCCAATGTTCAAACTATCGGGTGACCAGCTTTTCTATACCTTCTTCATAGAAACTTTTTGCCAGTGACGAAATCCACGACTCTACAGAATTTTTCACCTCATGTCAGATCCAAAGCGATTGCCGCCTAGCTCGCGCTTCATGTGCAGGAACAAGTGGTAGTCGGACGACGCCAAGTCCGGGCTGTACGGTGGGTGATCGAACTGCTCCCAACGAAACTGTCGAATCACTGTTTGTGTCACCAGCAGTATGGATCCGAGCATTGTCATTGAGCAACACAATTCCTTTACTGAGCATTCCTCTCCGTTTGTTTTGAATAGTACGCCGTAGTTTTCTCAAAGTTTCAAAATATCTTGTCGCATTAATGGTTTCAGCTCTGGGAAGAAATTCAGTAAGCAAAACCCCTTTTCTATCCCAGAACTCAGTGCACGTGATTCTTTGTCCTGACATTGTCGTTTTGAACTTTTGTTTTTTCGGAGATTGAGTGTCTCCACTCCATCGATTGTTGCTTGGATTCTGGTGTAACATGATGAACCCAAGTTTCATCACCTGTCACAATTTGGTTTAGAAAGTCGTCTCTCTCTTCACTGTACCGTGTGAGAAATGTCAAAGCGTTGCCAAGTCGATTGGTTTTGTGAACATCAGTGAGCATTTTTGGAACCAATCGGGAACACACCTTGTGATAACCTAAGCGGTCTGTAAAAATTTCGGACAAAATTGTTCGCGAAATCTACGGAAATTCGTCTAAAAGTGCTGTCATTGTAAAACATCTGTTCTCGTGGATTTTTTCATCAACTTTCCTTACCAAATCATCGTTGACAACAGAAGGCCGACCACTACGAGCCTCATCGTCGACATTTGTTCGACGTTCATTAAACATTCTAACTCACTTTTTCACCACTCCCACCGCAAACATCTTTTGACGATAAATTTCAGCCGGTTTCACATTCCTTGCGTTCAAAAATCGAATTACAGGACTAATCTTACAGTTGGCGGATCAGTAATTTTTTTATACATTTCAAATATGCACAGCAAAATGAAAATACGACGTAAAGCAACCAAAATGGCATCAGTTGAGAGCCAGTGAACAAGGAAGACAAGCGCTGAACACCGACCGCAGCGCTAGAATGAAACTGTACTTACTTTACGAATACGCCTCGTAGTTGAGTTAAGTGTTAATCAGATTTAAGTAGAAAACAGGTTTTCTCAAGTTTTATTGGTTTTATGCTAATTTTTATCACTATACAAAATATTCACAGTAGAACCTTGCTAATTCGAAAACCTATATAGTTTGGAACTTTTGTCACTTCCCCTCAGAAAATCTCTAATATTCGAAAATAAATATTCCGTTAATTCAAAGTATTTTCAACATCATATATAGTCTCTAAAATTTGAATTTTGTTTTACACGTGCCTCTACGATTCAAATTTTGTTGCTATAATTCAAAGTCAACCTCCAAAATTCGAACTTTATCCCTCATTAGACTCTGAAATTCGAAGTTAAACAAAAAACAAGCCTGTTGAAACACAAACTAGTGCAGAGGTAAGGAGAACGACTGCCATTTTTCGCACGCGCTAAGGTAAAAGTGTGGCGTGGACACGGTTTTCTCCAGGGTCAAGACTATTGCCACTGTTTTTATTGATTTGTTACAGCGTGTTTAGTTAGATTATAAAATTGTAAACATATACCTTGTAAACAAAGGTTTACCTCTGCAATTCAAATTTTATGTACACTAACCTCTATAATTCAAAGTCTTGATAATTCATACTTCCTATAATTCGAAAAAAAATTGCTTCCTTAGGATTTCGAATTGGTGAAGTTCTACTGTACAATGACAATCTGCACTAACAATTACAATAAGACCCATAGTTTAATAATCTGTAACAATTACAATAAGACCCATAGTTTAATAATCTGTAACAATTACAATAAGACCCATAGTTTAATAATCTGTAACAATTACTTAAGTCCCATAGTTTTTCAGATAGCAAACTCTGAATTTGATTTAATGATTTTGAATACCTTTGAACTTAATTATCCTCTTAATTATCCTTTTAATTATCCTTTTTAGAGTATACAATTTCACAATAGTGTTTTCACACAACATTTTATACTACCACAATAAATAATTTTTGAAGAAACTATTTTACCAGGATGAACCTAGGGACTGTACTAAACACGAAACATTGTTCATCAATCTAGCACATTCATACATATATATAAAACTCTCTTATTTTGTTTTTTAGAGTTTTTTTTCCCTCAACTTCAGTAAAAACTGTTTAAACTATAAGAAAAATCAAACCAATTTCGTCCTTAATTCATTGATTAAATGTTTAGTGAAGTCTTAAAAGAGGCTTCCTTGCCTACACAACACAATTATATAAAATTGTATTTCTTATTATAAGACAACAGTTTTTACTGAATTAAATGTTCTATGATGACGAAGAACTGACTTTGGATAAGCCTGTGAGAGAAGGATCCAATTTATGCGTCATAGGGTCTTGGTCATCATCTTCGTTCAACATTTGTAGCATTCTCTGCTTATATCTAAAGACAAAACAAAAATACAATATTTAATATCTGCAGAAACTGATAAATATGTTATCATTACCTATTTTGGTATAGTAGAGCTTCGGATAGCCGAGCCCCGACTAACCAAGTTCCGGGTTAACCGAGGTAGTAAACAAAAACAAAAAAAGTTCGGTTTGCGGTAGACGCATGCATTTAACTAACCGCACAAAGTAAAATCCGCATACAGCGGCAAATGTACTGTACTGTACTTATATTAGTCACACAATGTTTCGTCAAAAATGGTTCCGGTAAATAAAACGCTTACAATACAGTAATTCCAGTGCTTTGCTAATCATCAATGGGATTAGGATTTTTTACGTTTTAAGGTATTTTGACCGGTGCAAGTACCATTTATCCAAGAGAATAATAGATTTTCTAAATAAATAACATAATTTATTTATTTATAAGTAGTGAACTAAATAAACAATCAAACAAATGACTTGAATTGAAACAATAATATTAATCGGGTAGTCGGATACACTTAGTAGCGTAGTAAGAGTAGACAGACGTCTGTGATTATTGTTTACGCGATGGTGATGTCATCATTCCTTATCTTGGCTTGGCTTGCACCTGGTTCTGTTTGACCTTCTATTGTGTCTAACTTCTTACCCCAATTTAATATGCCTCCTTTAGTTTTTGTGAATACAGTAGTTTGATTCAGTATCAAGTAAACCCTCGTCGCTCAAGCTCTTAACACGTCGCGTGTATCATACTGCATATCGTTTGTTTAGTTTTCAAGCGAGCGAGTTCTGTTAAACAGAAAACACTTATGGACTTCTTTAAAAAAGTTTTTTTACTGGAACATGTACTGTAGCCTATGAATGTATTTTCATCATTTTGTATATGTATTTGATTTTTATTTGATTTTAGTTTTTTATTTGATAATACATTAGATGCTTCTTTCACATCTTTGGCCACATTTTCATTGATTTCACCAGTTCAGTACGTTTCCCCTCTCGATTTTTGACAGAGTGTTATCCGAGGTACCCTCGGTCCACAATACCTCGGATAACCAAGGCTTTACTGTAATTATAATCTCCTTTTTCTAAAAAATTTTAATGTTTGATAATTTTACAGCAAGCTGGGTTTAAGGTTCCAATTGATGTAATCACACCATTGAGCACTTTTCTTTTCATTATTAGCCCATTCTGAAAATAACGTTACTCTCAGTCACACAAAAGAAGAACTTCTAGCATTTTATTAATAATGGAGTTTTAAAATTTTTCTACTATGTGTGACAGATACCCTCCACGTTATATAATAATAACTTCTGGATCTATGTTGATAGTGGTCATGATAATGGCTTGCACACAGACAAGGGGTGGTGTGGCGGGGGAGGGGTGAAGGGGGGGGGGGGGGGGAGCTTGAGGCTAAATGTTCAAACCTAAGTCAGTCTGTTAGTAACTTTGGTCTGGAGCAGACCGGGAACTGCAGAGGTAACCTACAATGAGAGGCGCGTCGCTTATGATCCCACTCTTCATGTTGAAACGATATTCCAAATAATACCACTTCTTTGATTTCTTTGTTTATTAAGATTTCTTCATTTGAATGAAAATTCTAAAATGCCAATAAAAGGAGAGCAAAATTATGATATACTTTTTAAAGTACTCCCCATAATTGACAATTTGCAGAATTACAGTTTATGAAAAAATTCGGCCCCAGCGGCTATTCAAGTATTGATAAGAGTATGGTTAGCTTTAAAAGTTGTTAATCTTTAAAACGATACATCCCAAATTAATCTAATAAACGAGGTTTTAAAATGCTGCCACCGGTACATGTTATATTATGATGTTTATGAAGAGAAGAGTACTCAAAGATAACAAGGACAAAACTATGGGCAAGGATGTTGCGCTTGGTTTAGGAAAGTTATTTGAAGGTATTCTTTGACAGGTTCTTTTATAACTTCCTATGGTGGTAAAAATGTTAACTAAAAACTCTTTGAGTGTTGTGCAATTCAAAGTGACAGAAAAGAGTTTCCTCATTATTTTTTTGAGAAAAGATAAAGACATGAAAATGGTGATAGTGATTTTACAACTGATGGAGAAATGTCTCTAGTTACATAGAAATGGAAAAATATTTTCCAAATGAGATTTCAGAAGTTCAAAGGAAAAACCAAAAGATCAAAAAGGTTAGGTCAATTTCCTTAAGCTGTGGCAGATTGCAATACATATATGGGGGTGTGGATCATTTTGATCATTTTCAGTCATCTTCAACACTCCAGGAAAAGGTATATCAAGATTTGTTTTTTCTGTTTGAAGTTATCATTTATTAATGATGGATGTTAAATTTTAAAACACAGAACACTGTTTGGCAACATCTCGTCCGAACTAAACCTAAAAATGGCACATAGGACACTAAAGTGTATACAGTATTACATATGAGTATGATAGACAATATATTGGCAAGACAAAAAGACCTCTTTAAACATAAGAATAAAAGAACACCAAAATAACATGAGGTTAGGCCTAGTCGATAAATTGAAAATTGCAGAACATATTTAGCCCGAAAATCATAAATACAATTGGGAAGAGGCAAAATCATACACTGGGAAAGTAACTTATATAAACGAAAGATAATTGAAGCCTCGTACATAAAGCTAGCTGACAATCTTATCAGCCAAACAAGCATAGAAGTAAGGCCATTATGACTCCCATTATTAAAAAAAGAACTAAAATTAGACTGTAATATCCCTAGTACTAAAAAAAAGCTGAACTTTTACCTGTCGATTCTCTCCGTGGGGTCTTAACTCGGTCGAGGGCTAGGAAACTAAACTTAATGAACAATAGGCCATTCCCCTAGCTGGCTACCACTACCTCGGCACCCAGCCAGTTGTTGTTCAGACTCGGGTCTTTAAACACGTGGTTTGCCTTCAGGTATGTGTTTGTGCTTTTCTGTGTTTTTTGACTTCTCAGTTTCAGCTCTGAGATGTACTATGTAGATGGTTAAGGTTAGTGGTATATTTTAGCTTTACTTGTTTTCTTTAACATAGGCCTAGATCTCTAGTTTATTTTCCCTTAGTTGTTAGTCACTTGGTAACGGGAGTTGATTTATATTCCCGAAACGTTTTGTATTGATTTTTAACACACATATGATGGCAAATGTCCGAACAACTAATAATAAAAAGGTTTGTTTATTTCCTTCTGGACAGTGTAAACTTTTAAAATTTACAGATTTATTACTAAAAGAAATAAGGGTAAAATAATGAAAAACTGATTTTTGTAAAAAAATAACTTAGGGACTTATTGGAACATTTAGTAGCCACAAAACCCCAAAGTCAGGTTGAACAAAAGTTGCTTTCTACAAACCATGCTTCACGCCTTTCACAACACGCAACAGTGAGCTGTTTTTATTTTAGTTATCTTTTTTGTTCATTCATCATTGCAGTGTTATTTGACTACGAACAATACTATAGACTTTGAATATGAATTTAGTATAGAAGTTTAAATTATTTAGTTTAGTTAGAATTTTACATTCCATAACACTTCCTTATAATAGGTACATATATTTATAAGTACATATTGATTTTGTAAATTATTTCTTATATTTTATATGAGTAACATTTAAAAACAAGAACGAAGTACAGTAAAACCCCGGTTAACCAAACTTGGGGGGGGGGGCATTTCGGAAAACAATTTTTTTGGTTAAGCCATGAACATCTAACACTACAGTTTTGAAAGTCAAACGAATTTAAAAATCACTTTGTAGGCTAGACTTTATTTATTTAAGATCAAATTACATTTTTAGGATTATGGTTCTTTAATATAAAGTATACTGTACTTAATAGTTTGTAGAATTATAAATTACTCATTAAAAAAACTCAGTAATTTGTTTGTTTCTTGCATCCCTCCAAACGAGTGTGTAATAAGCTTCACACACCTAACATAGCATCCGTCCGCGGACATGTGCCCAACTTACTCGCTATGTGCAATTGATATTGCCAGGCTATCTAACTGAATCAAAACAAACAACACACGGTTTGGAAGTCGACTTTGCGCTTGGAGAGGCAAGTGCGCATGCGTTGGTAGAAACATAGCGGCTATGTTTACAAAAAAAGTCACTTCCCAGGCGTATGCCTGCGATATATAGCGAGCATAGCATGTGTCGGCAATGTCAGTGTGAATTGTTCCTTCGGAGGGGTGGGAGAGTAGCGGTGTTGCTATAGTCGAACCCCCTCTACCGACTTTAACAGGACCATCCGGAGATCACATTTTTCCACATTTTCAACCTACGTTTTGTGAGTAAAACGTTAAAAATAAAGTTTCAGTTACACTGTGCGCATAAATAAACCTGTGAAAATAAATATGTGGTTCGTTTATTTCACGGTTTGATTCTGAGGATGGAGAAAATAGGTGGCCCGCATCAAAGAAAGTGTGACTTCTTACATTTTTTGAGTTCTCAGAAAATTGAATTCAAAGTTTGACATTGGCAAATTTTTTTTTTAAGCCGCTACTTAACTTTTAATACATGTTTAAGTTGTAGAAAAAGGTTCTACTTTTTATTTAAAAAAAAAAACAAAAATTAAATTTTGTACATACAATAGGGCTATTATTTTCGATTTTCGGAGGCGTTTGGGATAACCCAGGTTTCGGTTGTCTCATGAGTTCGGTTAACCGGGGTTTTACTATATTGCTATTTTTTATTTTTTGTTGACAATTTGTATAAAATATAGTTTATATTATTTAGACGTTTACATTCCATGTCACTTCTTTACAGATCGATACATTTACTGTCACATAAATATTTATTTTTTTAGGTTCTGTCAAACTTTATAAAAATTTGAATTAAATGTACCAAAGATTATACTTTTTACTTTCCATTTTTTTAGCTTTTAAATTTGTATTGAAAGTAAATTATTTTTAGTTTTTTGTGATTTAATTTTCATTCATATTTTTTTAAGTAAAGTACACCAGTATTAAGTTTAACCCTCCAAGTGCTAACGTTGCATATGTGATGTATAAAAGTCGCGTTACGGTGCTAAATGTGCGTTTTTGTTTTATAATAAAAACTTTTAAGAACCTTTTTTTGTAAGTAAGGTAATACCTTGATATTACATATTATAGTTGATATTCCAACCACTATTCACTGCAAAAGTGAAACAGATCCTCACTGGCTAAAAAATCAACCACCCTACAGAAAATACATAATATAACCAGGAACTTTTCCGTATTTTGACTTGTTACCTGAACTATACATAATTAACCCATTTTCAACATTATAATAAAGTTTTTTTTAAAGGTATGTGAATTTTCAATCAGTAAGCCTTAGCTTCACAAATGTTATCTGAATACTAAGAACAAAGTATGAAGAATTGATATTTTAAACAGTATCTTATAAAGAATTGAAAGCGTTTGACCACACTTTAGTAAAAATGTGCACATAATAATATTCTTTAAACAATGAGTTAAATTGTAGGTGTTTCGGAAAGATGAATTATTTAATTAAAAACATTTACCCACACTTTAGTAAAAACCTTTTTAGATTAAGTTAAATTACGTGTTATGACAGATGAGTTTACAGAAAGCATTTACCCACACTTTAGTAAAAACCTTTTTAGATTAGTTAAATTACGTGTTATGACAGATGAGTTTACAGAAAGCATTTATCCACACTTTAGTAAAAACCTTTTTAGATTAAGTTAAATTATGTGTTATGACAGATGAGTTTACAGAAAACATTTACCCACGCTTTAATAAAAACCTTTTTAGATTAAGTTAAATTATGTGTTATGACAGATGAGTTTACACAAAACATTACCCACGCTTTAGTAAAAACCTTTTAAGATTAAGTTAAATTATGTGTTATGACAGATGAGTTTACACAAAACATTACCCACGCTTTAGTAAAAACCTTTTTAGATTAACTTAAATTATGTGTTATGACAGATGTGTTTACAGAAAACATTTACCCACACTTTAGTAAAAACCTTTTTAGATTAAGTTAAATTATGTGTTATGACAGATGTGTTTACACAAAACATTACCCACGCTTTAGTAAAAACCTTTTTAGATTAAGTTAAATTATGTGTTTTGACAGATGAGTTTACACAAAACATTACCCACGTTTTAGTAAAAACCTTTTTAGATTTAGTTAAATTATGTGCTATGACAGATGTGTTTACACAAAACATTACCCACGCTTTAGTAACAACCTTTTTAGATTAGGTTAAATTATGTGTTATGACAGATATGTTTACAGAAAACATTTACCCACACTTTAGTAAAAACCTTTTTAGATTAAGTTAAATTATGTGTTATGACAGATGAGTTTGCAGAAAAAATTACCCTCGCTTTAGTAAAAACATTCTTAGATTAAGTTAAATTATGTGTTATGACGTTATGACAGATGTGTTTACACAAAACATTACCCACGCTTTAGTAAAAACCTTTTTAGATTAAGTTAAATTATGTGTTATGACAGATGTGTTTACACAAAACATTACCCACGCTTTAGTAAAAACCTTTTTAGATTAAGTTAAATTATGTGTTATGACAGATGAGTTTACACAAAACATTACCTACGCTTTAGTAAAAACCTTTTTAGATTAAGTTAAATTATGTGTTATGACAGATGTGTTTACACAAAACATTTACCCACGCTTTAGTAAAAAAAAACCTTTTTAGATTAAGTTAAATTACGTGTTATGAACGATGAGTTTACAGAAAACATTTACCCACGCTTAAGTAGAAACCTTTTTAGATTAAGTTTAGATTACGTGAGTTTATGACAAACGAGTTTACAGAAAACATTTACCCGCGCTTTAGTAGAAACGACTCAAACTAATAATAATATTTTAAGATTAAGGTAAGTTATTGGTGTATGGGGGACAGAATAATTTATTTAACTGTTAGCATTTTTTACTGACTTTGAAAGTCGACTAGCCTACGATAGAAAATCTTACATTTGACTATCAGGATTATTTTCTTGATTCCTGCATATATCCAAGCGCTTTTCCAGTAATCGTATCGTTTCTCTTGCAGGTGCCTCTAAGGTCTTTACCAATGAACGGATTTCTAAAGACAAAAGGGGTAAAGAATGTTAATATTTTATTCCGGAATAAAAAACATCAACATATTAGAAAACATTTTATATCATATAAAATAAGTTATGAGATAATAAATAACATACCCTGAAATGGAAGCTACTCTCGATATAGCCACAAAAAGGAGACTTAAAAGAACAAAACCATACGAACTTACATAGTTAGTGTAATAGTGGTAATTTGTAAAAATGTGAACTTATTAAATAGTGATGTGAAAATGAATGTATTACCGATGGTAAGTCATTTATTGATGACTACCACCTCATAGTATAGTAAGATACTCTTACTATAGTAAGATAGATAAATCATTAGTCAATCTAGATTGGTCAAGGTAAAATAAATAAAAAACATAAAGAGCAAATTGAACAAAGATTTACTGACTTATTGGAGACCTAATTAATTAAGACAAATCATAAATAAATATTGAGGTTGACTAGTGAGAAGATATACTTGATTGAACAAAACTTAAACCAACACGTTTCTACAACAAGGTCACCATCTTAAATGATGTATGAGCTACAATAATCAAACTATAACTAACCTAACAGTGTTTCATGCCCTGTATTTATTTACACACAACTTAAACTATTTAGGCATGGCTTAAAACTATGTTACATCACGTGCCTAGCGTTATTATAACTAGCCTAAAACTAACTATACAGGGTGATTCAGAACTATGCGGAAATGTCTTGGTAGCTCATTCTATCGCTAAAAATATGAAAAAAGTTCATATAAACATATGCCCGAAAAAGCTTCGTTTTCCAGACATCCGCCATTTGGTTTCTTTTACAAAATAATTCATATCCAGAGGAATGTTTGACTGATTGAGTTCAAACTAGGCATGAAGTTTAACCTAACAGTGATACATTTCAAGAAAAATAAGCGATTATATCCAATCATGCGCTTAAAAATGGCCGCTGTTTGAAAATTTCAAACCTAAATTACTCAAAAACCATTAAATTTAACAAAAAAATGTCGACACCTTTTTTGTAGCCCTATTGGATGGTGTAACTGCCAAAACAATCGGATGAAGGATAATAGCTAAGTTAAGGTTAATAACAGGCATATGTGCATACAATATTGCTGTGTTTACTGTGTTGGTATAGGATGCCGGGTTGAACAAGCCAATTATTACACATAACTTAACTATTATCCTCCATCCGATTGTTTTTATGTGTCTGGCTTAAGGGGGCGTGTCCTCCCTTCTAATTTCTCCCCAAGCCTGACTTGGCGGCACGACCAATTCCATGAAAACCAGTTTTAGAAATTACTTCTTACCTACATATAACTAAGAAAGTTTCAGCTCCGTAACGGACTACATCTCACTTATCTTCTTCTCCTGCATTGTATATTTCAATGAATACTATAAAGGTTAGTACGTTATCAGTAACCACCCAGTTCAAGTATTGTGTGCCAATACCGTCAGGTTTTTATAAAAACTAATAATTTCAACAAGGGTATGTAAATTGTACAAAATATTTAATCGTGTTTAGCGTGTCATTGTTTAAACGAATCCTGTTTTGATAAGTGTTTAAATGTTAATAGGCAAAAAAAGTATCTGTTAAAAAGATGACACCCTTGGACAGCAACTATATGTTGTCATGGATCTGACCATGACGGTTAAGCCGTCAAAACAGCAGAAAAATGAAGGTAATTTATTTTTATTATATTCATTGAAATATTCAAAGCAAAACAAACTTGAATTTTTAGGCCAGATAAAAACTTTCTGCAAATAAGTTGTAGATAATTAGTTGAATTAACTTATTTATTTGTAACTATTTCTGTACAACAGTTTATCTGGTCAGGAAGAAGGTAATTCCTGTGAATAGATTGGTGCGGTCCTGGTTTTTTCCATAAGCCCTTTGCAAGGTACTCTCATATGCTATCTTGTTTTAATCATACTGTGTTTAGAGTTTTAAGGTGTGAATTCTTTGTCCCAACGTTTTCACTTTGCAAGCAGCTAATTCTCGAAGCTGAACCGTTGCGCCGCAACCGCTTCATATAACTGTTGCGGAGTCGAGACGGTTGCAAAACTGAAACCGTTGTCCCCATCCCTAAACAAGAGTGGAATACACTAGTGATCGGCGATTTGCGAACGAATAGTTTGAATTTAACGAGCCAGATGATCAATTATGACTCACGGCTAGAATAAATCGATATGTTTTATTTATTAATCGAATTGCTGTATCATGCCGCCGCACACAGTACTTTCTCCAGTCATATGAATCAGTTGAGTCGGATGAATTGTTGACCAATCGGAATATTGCGCTATAACATAAATGAATCGTTCGAAAGAAATTAATTGAATCACAAAAAAGAATCGTTTAACCAGCCAATCTCTAGAACAGGAATAGAATGCACTTTCTTTATTACTTCTAATCAACAATGTATGGAGGGGAGAATGTAATGCAACTGTTCTATGGCAACGATAGTCAAACGATAAGGCTGCATGCGATGACGATGGTTGAAAACAACCAGTTTTGATAACATCATCTAACAATCGTTTAGCCAGCCCATCACCAGAATAGAAATAGAATGCACTTTCTTTGTTAATTGTAATCAACAGGTATGGAAGGGAGAATGTAACGCAAGAGCTCTACGGCAACGATAGTCAAACGATAACGGCTGCATGTGATGACGATGGTTGAAAACAACCAGTTGTGATAACGTCATCTAATATGAACAAAAAAAAAAACTTTTCAAGGACCTATTATCAAATTCAAGTACTTTTCCAGGACTTCAAGACCACATGACAAAATTAAAGGACAGTACAAACCCTGCCTGCCTATTGCTTTAATATCACACTTTTCTTCAAGAGGTAAAGAAGGAAAGTTACAGCTTTGTAACTCTGTTCATTCTAAAAACTTTAATAGAAGACAACACTCATTAACAAAACTGAACTGCAATCGTACTCATTAATAGGCCCACACTAACACAAACTTAGTCCATGAGCTTCATGAAACTTAACACAAAACGCCTGGTATAACCTATAAATCAAAAAGGTAAACAAACACACAAAGGAATAAGCACGCTGTTTATGTACCACAGCTGTGAACTGTGTACACTATCGGCTATCTTCGGCTGTAGTCGGGAGTCGATGTATCTAAACTGCGGCAGCAAGCAATGTTTTACCGGCAACTCCCCTGTACTCCGAGCTCAGGCCAAGAGGCTCATTCTTTGAATTAAACTGGCTGCAGTATATGATGTTTCTAGAAACGAGCATTGTCATATTTTAACAACTTTTCACTCTATATTGTTGGATTAATGAAACCAAATACTAAATATTTATAGTTGTTCAAATATTATGTCATTAAAGCAATTTGGTTGGGGGTTCACTGAACCAATACAGCTACAGTAGAACTCCAATTATCCGGATTAATTGGGACCGGACCCGATCCGGATAGTCAAAAATCCGGATAATTGGATTTGTCTCGAAAAAAGGCCGTTTTTAGGAGAAAAACGTAAACAAAACACAATAGAGAACATTTACGGTATTTATTATGAAAAAACAATATCAATGACAATGTTTACATTACGTAATATTTACAAACAATACTAAATCACTGTAAAATACATTATTTTTTAACATACCAGGCAGAGTCAGCTGTTTTGCTACCTTAAATCGATTCCGCGCCGCCAAGTCTCGCATCCGTTTGATTATGTTCTTATTCAAATCTGATCTGGATAATTGGCGATCCGGATAATTGGAGTCCGGATAATTGGAGTTCTACTGTATAGCACAAGTCCCCGCTGCTCAATAAAACAAATCCAACTATGTCCTGAGCTCAATCTCAACTGAACTATTGGTTAATGTATTTTATCTACGACCATTGCAATAAACACCAATAACGCTATTACAAGTAACATCAGAAAGAGGTACATTACAAACCAAAAGCCAACCCGATTAGGTAATGATATCTTTACCTAACAGGAGTCACTTTAGATAATAGGCTCTAGACCAATGAGAGCTCGTCATTTGACGGAAGTAGAGTTGTAATAAAAATAACGCTATTCGTACATCAGCTGATTGTACCCATACGTTCCGGATGTTAGTGTGTTATTGTAACTAACCTCAAACGTGAGTTGACGCATTCCGCAAACATGAGTGATAGTGATGAATTTTGTTTAACTCCAGAGGAAATTAATACAAAAGCAAATTCGGCTCTGAACACGTTATAATACAAGTGTGTCATCTACTGTGAGTTATTTATTTATATCCCAAATTTCGATTAGCTCACTATATCTTTACTTCACCTTTTTTAGTATGGTTATGAGTAAAAGGAATGTTAATTTCACTCCTGTTAAAAGGGTATCAAATTGAAGAATTATTACACACTTCTTATTTTTTTACACCCTGTATATTTTTGGTCGTAGATAAAGTAGTGTACGCAACGATTGTATTCAGCCTTTAAGCCACTCGTGAGATATTTAGAACACTCGCTTCGCTCGTGTTCCAACTTACATCTCACTCGTGGCTTAAAGGCCTTCATAATACAATCGTTGCGTAAACTACTATTAATTACAAAATCACTACACTTTTTAATTATGATGATTGTGTCTCCTTAACACCTTAATTATAGTTTTCATACTTTAAAACCTTTAACCCTTTGCAGTCGCAAGTCGAGTATACATCGACATGCCCCTTTTCCGCTAAACGCTCGCATGTCAAGTAATACTCGACAGCAACATAGATCAATTTCTTTCCAATTTTAGAAGTTTTATTCACTCTATGTTTGTAATTTTCGACTTTATGACACTTTTGATGCTATTCTAGACAAACATATTCGTGGTTCTTAAATGTATAAGGTGTGGAAAATAATTAAAATGTAGTTTTATCAGCTGTTGTAGTCTGTCGAGCAGACTACGTTTGTTTGTTGTAAACATGTTGAATTCTTGGTATGCTTTATGAAAAAAGCTATTGAAAATGAATTATTATATGAAGAATCGGATGTTAATGTTAATAAAGTGAGTGTTGGAAGAGAAGAAACAGTTATTGAAAACAATAATGAGACTGACATTAGTGACTTTGAATGTGATTGAAGACGATATTGGTGATGACTCTCTGCCTCTCCTGTTTCAAGTTCTTCGAGAAATATCACACTCGCAAAATTTTCAAGTAGCCTAACTTATATTATAAGAAAGACTAGACTTTTGTAATTTGTATTTTATATTTTGATTGTGTAAAAAATTGTATTGTTATATGTTTTTATATGGCTAAGTATAAGCTTATGAATTTCAGATTTTCATTCATAAAAGGTTTTTTTTTTAGAAAAATGTAACAAAATTATACCAATACTTATTTTCAAATATAGGGCAAGTAGTTTTTTTTAAGATTTTTGGATAGATTCAAGTAAGAAAAAAGTTTATTGTATCATAAGAAATAGAACAAGTTTATGATATTGTGATATAAAGTTTTACTGCTGAAAAGTCCAAAATTAATTACATCGTGGCGAGAATCAGGGTCATATTTAATGAGACCTCAAAGGGTTAAACGACGTTAAATGAGAAGAGCCTACATAAGTCTTGCTGTTCCAATGCTCCATCTCAGAATATTCATCTTCTGTGTATCTCTTCTCTTCTAGAAGCTTCAATGGTTTTTTTGTCAAGTAGACACTTTTATTGGTATATCGACACTGTTCATTTTATATGTACAAATTTATTATATTTAATATTCTTTAATATTTATTTACCCGTACTTTTTTTTAATATTATTTAAACAGTTATAAATATTTAAAACAATCCTTTTAATAATTAATATGATTTTAAGTTGTCTGTCATTCTTCATAAACATAAATACTGTATTTTATTATCATTTCAAGTTATATTCTTTTCAAAATATATATGTCTGTTAATTTGTTGTTGTTGTCTATTTGAGAAATCACATACGTATCGACTCTTTCGTAATTCGACAATAGGCTCTTTCGTAAAAATATACCTAAAATTTCTGAAGTTCCAAACTCGATCATCACCATACATGGTCACTTTGATAACATGTCACGTTATATGGCTTTGTTATGGTCAATCAGTGTCTCACGTAGTCAACTTGTTGGAACCATAACTTTTTAAAATTCTCTATTTTTCAAATTGTGGTTGTAAAATTCCCAAAATTTCACTGTAAAGATTGATTGTAACTGTTACTGCTCATCCACTATTCTCTTCAAAAGAGAGTAGGCCTAGGATTCGAAATGCAGAAATCGCCCACCATATTATCAAATGGAGTGGATGTTGATGTGCCTGCTGTGGATTATTTATAGCCCGATATTAATAACCTTGTTAACAAAAACATAACACATAAACATTACAAACCATTGAACATATCTTTATTCATTTTTCCAGTTTAAGCCTTTGAAAATCTAGGGGATTTTTCTTTTAAATTTCACTAAATTATTACGTGGTGAAGATCTTGTAAAAATGCAGTTTGAAAGCATTTAAAATATGCCTAACACTAGATTCATACTACATGCAAACCTAAGCAAGTTTAAGGTTTTTACGATTGTCCTCTATATTGAAAAAGTGTCTGCTTTTAATTGACATTTTTCTCTCATTTTGTGATCAACCTATAAAAGTCTTGAATTACGGCTTGGTACTTCAAATTGTCTTTAATTTGTGTACAGTAGGATCTCGCTAATCCGGCCCTGTATTGGGATTGGTAGTGCCGGATTAGTGGAACATTAGGTACAAACAGAAAATTTAACGTAAAAACATTGTTATAATAGACAATACATTATTCCAGTGCGAAGAAAAACAAAAATAAAATGCTGAATTTCTAAAAAGTACAGTACAATAAAGTAAATTAAACTATAAAATGTTTAAATTTTAACAGCGAAAATATTGTCTAAGGTTTCTTGCTTTTTTTTAATTGAAGGAAAGCCTCAACACGTTTTCCTGCAGTCTCTTTAGCGTTGTGATATCAGATGTGGAAGCACCAAAGTCCTCAGCCAACGAGATTACAGTGGTGAAAGCTTTCAAAGCTGGAAAGTCCTGGAACACAAACACACACAGCGTTTTCGTCCGCCACGGATTATTTGCCATCGCCGTCATATCAACAGTGGCGCGACGGAGTTAGGCGTCTATGTCAGCTGTTATCAGGATCATCCACAAGATGATTCACTACTCTTGAAGAACAACACAATTTTGTCCGTTATCTGCTTCATGTCATGTATTGTTGCACGGCCAATGTTGTACTTCTTAGCTAAATTAGATAACTTGTCACCTTTTTCCAAACGTTTTAAAATTTCATGCTTTATATCCAAAGTTAATGTGAAGTGTTTATGTTTTTCCGACATTGCACTATTACACTAATACAGTAATACACAGAACAGACACTCAATCACTGCTGATATCTGGATCGTTTTATTCGATGGAGGAGTTTGTGCACCATAGATTTTCTTGAATGTGGGGATCTCAGTGGTGGGGTCCATTTTTGATTCCGGGTGAAGCAGTTTTCTTCTATTTAAAGCTGTTACTTGATTAGTTCTGTTTAAGTTTATTAATGTCTGTTTTTGCCATGTAGTTATGCATTTAAAAAAAATATTTATAGTTTGTTTGGTTGCTGTTGGTTAATTGTTGTGATTTTTAAAATTGATGTTTTTCTGTTTGTTGAGATGTATGTATGAGGAGGCAACTTGTTTATTTTAAATAATAATGTTTAACTATTTTAATTGATATAATAATAATGTCTAGTGTAACTATTTTAATTGTTGTGCTGTTTTTTTGAGGAGTTAATTTAATTTAAGATATTCAATTCCATATGACATGTCTTATGTAGTACATTTGTACTATCTTTAGTACTAATAAAAAATGAAATCAAATGATACATTCGAGCAAAAAACGGCACAGTGGCTGTTTATGAGTAAAAACTGACACTCTTGACTCACATACATGCAGGGATTTGAAAAGTTGTATGTCCACGTGACAGTGTAGAGCACGGCCGGATTATAGAAACTGTACTGTAATTGATTTACTTTACAAGATGACACATATCATTCAGTGTTGCGCTCCATATATCTCTTCCTTCCCACCACTTTTATCAAACATTCCGTGCTTCCAACTTACTAATACCATTGACTATATAACTATTACTAGACTTCCCAAGCCCATAGTAATAGTTGATGCCGGGAAAAACGACGGCACAGCAAGGGCACCTATCGGAAATAAACTGAAGCAAAACTTTTGCGTAGCAGTATGCCAGCGCTCCGTGGTGAAATCACGAACTAGTTCATTATCAGCTCGGGCAATTATTGTCGGCTCACTACGTTTCCTGTTTCCTGTGGTTTACTATTTTTACAACACAAGGTCTGATGCTGGTGTTCGCTGGTCTTGTCCGAGATCAAACTTTACTGTTTTGACTTGGTTAAATCCGGAAAGTGCCTTTTTATACCTTTCTTCGTATATTCGTATACTTTCCTATACTTCAAAACGTCGGATTTGATTTTAAACTTTGCACACTTATCAAGGACCGATGACAGTGCAATATTAATTTTGTTGGGTGTAGTAAATGAGCACTGATCATGGTCCCTAGAACACGATGTGATTTTCACCCCTTCAAAACGTCTGATTGATTTTAAACTTTGCACACTTATCAAGGACCTATGGCAATGCAATATTAATAATGTTGGGTGTAGTAAGTGAGCACTGATCATGGTCCCCAGAACACGACGTGAGTTTCACCCCCTTCAAAACGTCGGCTTGATTTGAAACTTTGCATACTTATCAAGGACCGATGACAATGCAATATTAATTTTGTTGGGTGTAGTAAGTGAGCACTGATCATGGTCCCCTGAACACGTTTTCGGCAGTCATTAAAAATTTTATATGCAGGGTGATTCACGACGATATGCAGACACTTCGGGAGATCATTCATTCTGTTGGGTGTAGTAAGTGAGCACTGATCATGGTCCCCAGACTAACTGCGACCAACCAAACAGATGCAACCATAGAGTATTCATAAGCGTATGTAACAAAGAAGGAAAAAATGAGATATTAATTTTAAAATATGCTTTCAGTGTTGGTTAGTGTTTTTATAAAAGAAAAGGCTATCATCTACAAAGTAGTAGGGCTACTCTAAGTTACGACTAGTTTTTCCCAAAATATAATTAATCAATAGTAGGTCTACTGTCTATACCATTGGATGGCCAAAGAAGTATAACTTCCACCGTCTGGTCCGACGCAGACCCAAATTATTTTTGTTAATAGTATTGAAGTATCACTGGAGCAGATAATTATAGTTTCTGGGACATTTTAAATCCTAGGGTTTAATAATTTTCATGGAGATAAATAAAATGTTAAATATTTATAATCTATGTAAATATATATAGTCAAATACCACTCACTGACTCACTCATCACGTTTTCTCAAAAACTACTGAACGGATTGCAATGAAATTTGGTATGTAGCTTCCTCTAGGGCCGTAGTTGCTCACTAAGAAAAGTTTTTAAAAATTTGAATTTTTAGGGGGTGTGTGGGAGGGTAAAAAATACAACAAATTTCCATAAGAAATTTTTAGATGGGCTAGAAACTTGAAACTTGGTATGTAGCTTCCTCTAGGGCCGCAGTTGCTCACTAAGAAAGGTTTTCAAAATATTCGAAACTTTAGGGGGTGTTTGGGAGGGTAAAAATACAAAAAATTTCCATAAGAAATTTATAGATGAGCTAGAAACTTGAAATTTGTATGGCCGTAGTTGTCCACTAAGAAAGGTTTTAAAAAACTCGACATTTTAGGGGTGTTCGGGGGGTGTAGAAATTTCAAAGCCATATGACATTGCCAATTTAATTAAGTGAAAGTCAAACTTAGTAAAAACTTTCATGTTAGATAGTAGTTTACAGGAATACAATTTTCAGTGCTTTCCTAAATAGCGCAGTCTTTTTTTTATGACCACAGTAGGATACGCTTGGGTATTCAAGAAAAACTTAGAAAGAATACAATTACGTGAAAAAATTTGAAAATACCAACCACCACGGGTAACGCGGTACGGGTCAGTTAGTATATTATACAGGGTGGCTGTAAAGTAACTTGCACCCCCTTTATCTTGGTTATTTGTCAAGATAGCTAAATGCGGTTTGCGGCAATATTCGTTACAGTGAGGGGCTGCTAAAGAAACATAATATTGTTCAATTTTGGTCGAAAAGGGGTTGGTGGGGGAGGGGGTAACTCACAATTTTCAAATGGGACCAATAGTCATGTGATACATCACTGTAAAGATCCTGTTGAAACAAGAATTTTGATGTAAAAAAATATTTTTTAGGAAACCATAACAAAAATGGAGACCATTTTGTTTATAGTCAATGGTGGTAGTTGTGGGCAGAGCAGGCTCAAGGAAAAATCTTTACCCGGGCAAGGATCCTTCGAGTCGCTCCTCTTTCGGGGTCTGAACTAATAATTAATATATATATTTGGGCTTTTGGGTTGATAATTAAATTTTTTATTACCATCGTTGACATATTCTAGCCACATATGGATCGTACCTCATCTGTTCTAAAGAACATTTAAACACAATTTATTCCAAAGACTAATAAATATTTTCAAGTTTAACTTAGGCCTATATTGTTTTATAATTATTGGAAAAATAAACACATTTTAGCTATAAATTCAAAATTTTAAGGGACTACAATTTAAAACTAAGTAGATAATTCCTTCTTTGTTACATACGCTTATGAATACTATCGTTGCATCTGTTTGGGTGGTCACAGTTAGTCTGGGGACCATGATCAGTGCTCACTTACTACACACAACAAAATGAATGAGCTCCCGAAGTTTCTGCATATCGTCGTGAATCAAACTGCATATAAAATTTTTAAAGATTGCCGAAAACGTGTTCAGGGGACCATGATCAGTGCTCACTTACTAGACCCAACAAAATTAATATTGCATTGTCATCGGTCCTTGATAAGCGTGCTAAGTTTCAAATCAATCCGATGTTTTAAAGTATAGGAAAGTATACGAATATACGAAGAAAGGTAAGTGTGTTTCTTGCTTGATGTTTGTAAGTGCATTTCCTTGTGATAGATGTATGAATATAGACCGTGTAGATAACATTAAATATCTAGGTATCTATATAGACAAAAACTGCAGCTGGAGTGAACAGGTAAAACACTTAAATAAATATATGTTGTCAGCTATTAGAACATTCTATTATCTAAAAAATATTTGCCCGATAAAAGTTATGAGAATAATTTATTTTTCAATTGTACACAGTAAACTGCAGTATGGTATTACTTGCTGGGGAGGGAGTTACTTGTCAAACATAAATTCTTTACTTGTAGCACAGAAGAAAGTTATTAGAATAATGGTTGGACTTCAGAGGACTGAGCACACATTTCTACATTTTAAACAATTAGAAATTTTACCTTTAAGATATTTGTATATTTATAGAGTGTTACGGATTTTTTTTATTAGAGGTGGCCATACATGTGGCAATATTAATATTTACTCTGAAAGGCTAAGGTTGCAAAATCGGGTAGTATTATTAAAAGCTAATAATGAGGCTTATCGTACGTTTTTCACATTTTGTTCTTTAAAGTTTTATAATCAATTGCCCTTAAATGTAACTTTAAGTAACAGCTTATCTAAGTTTTTAAGTAATTTAAAAGTATGGCTTTTTTCATATGAGGATGTTGAATTCTTCTTTTTATAACTTAAAGGTAATATGTCTTTTTTAGTAGGTATTAAATATCAGCTCAAATATATTTTTGTAGAATTTTGCAATATGACGTTTTAAGGCTCTCATATGTATTTTTCTAATAATTTTTAAAAGATTTGAATTTAATATATTGAGTTCTAAGGAAAAGGGGAGTCTCGGCACCACTGTCTTTGAGAGGGATGGCATCTCAACACGTGTCATGAGATGCCTAACCACATATTTTTTGCATTGTTTTGTTAATATGTATTAGCCGTTCTTATTGTAATTTAATCTTAATGTTTTAGTTACTAAGCTAAACAAGGATGGTTATATGTATTATATATATTTTTGTTTTTTTATTTTTGGTTTAGTTGTCATTCTGTAACTTGTATTTGTAAAAAATGTGTGGAATAAAAAAATCTTGAAATCTTGAAGGTATAAAAAGGCACTTTCCGGATTTTACCCCTAACGCTTGACGTGGTTTCTCAACTGACACCCCACCCCGATTACAATGGGCGCAAAGAACTATATCTTCAAAAATTAACGTTATTTATTTTTACAACAAAGTTGTATATTTTACACTTTTTGGCACATAAAACATAAAAACGGTTTAAACATAATATAATATTTTTCAGTGGACAAATAACATCGAAGATCAGCGGAAGTAAACGAACCCCACTCCCCACTCAGAACGAAGCTTCACAAATGTTTGCGGAAATAAACAAGGCATTGCAACGTTTACTACTTTTTGCATTATTTTTCTGCACATTGCGGTAAATTAAAGGTCTGCTGTAGTGGCGGCCATCTTGGATTTTTATCCCGTAAGAGCAATGTTAAATTTCAAACCATTTATTTCGGTTACTCTTTATCATAAAATTGTTTGCAAGGTCTCATTTTAAGCAAAGTCACAATACGCATCCGTCTTGCAATTTACATTTTTTTAAATGCTTTTGATTTGTTGTGTAATTGATATTTTGTAAGTACAAAGTTTGAATTTTTTTCCTAACACAATAAAAAATTAATAATGAAAAATAATTTGCAAAGCCGGATCCGAAATTTTATAAAGAATATTCAGGTTTTTTTCAACACTCAATTAATTACAAAAGATAGACTTATAAAATGGTTTGAAATGAGGCAATGTCAAAGCGTTTAGCTGCAAGAAATTGCACTGTTTAGATAGGGATACAGTGAGAAGCGGTTGCGTTTCCGGTTGCTTTCTCGTTTACTGGAGCAGACCCTTAACATCGTTGTTCTTACATCTATTCTGACTAACTTCCAATCAAAATTCTTCAGATAAGTAAAAGTGAGATAAGTAAAAAAAAGATAAACCTCAAGTATGTTTAGCGGATCATCTGCGTAGCACTTCTCCACTGCAGAATCCGTTTTGTAAATTTAAATCGGGCCACTCAGGTTAGTAGGGCGCATTATGAAAGATATTGGCCTAAATTATTTACACTGCAATTGTGCAAAAACTAATAATGCGACAAATTTTGTTCTTCCTCCTGTTTCAAGTACACATAATAAGCAATAATTTTCCGAAATATCTGCCCTTAAAATTTAAAATTAACAAACATATGAATATTTAAAAAATTGTAATTTTTAAAAATACGCTATTTCCGATTTTTTTATGTGAAAAATGGTCCAGTTGGGATCTGTAATTTTTTTTTAATTATTAAGGGGTGGCCGAACATATTTGGACGAGAGCGTGAAAGGTTTGTCGTTTTTAGCGCGCGTTTGATTATTGTTTTCCAATAAACCGGTATTCATTGATTAAGTAGGCTATGGATTGCTCAGAAGCAAATAAAATTAATATAATCCTTTAGAAACGAATCCATTCTTTGGGATCCTCTAAATAATTATCATTTGATCAAAAATATGAAATTAGATGCTTGGCGAAAAATATCAGCGGAGTTGGATAATTAATTAATTCTTTACAGTCTAGTTAATTATATTTTGTACTTAAGCATTTTGAAATATTTAGTAAAAAGTTTGTATTTTTTTTTATATAAAAACGTATTTTTTATATGCATTTGTCAGTTAAAAATGGTATCAAAACACTGTTTTCAGGGCCTCAGGGTCCGTCCCTTCCCTTTCCACCCCGGTTCCCCCTCTTCCCCCGGTAGGCCACTTTAGGCCAGACACCTCCCTTTACAAAATCCTGGCTACTTAAGTCACTTGGTCACCTAATGTGGTGAGCAAAACAACTAAAAAAACTCAGTATATTTTAATGCGTTCATTACCCCAACAGAAAGTAAATTTATGTTATTAAATTAATTTAGATTAAAAATATTTTTGAAAAGTGTCAATAGTAAACTAAAACTATGGAAATGTGTTTATGAGAATAACTCTTTTTATAGTTGTTACAAAACAACGTGTGCATCATTAATTCCCAACCGTTATGTCCATAGCAAGAAAACCCCCTAATAAACTGTTTTTTTTCCTGGAAATTATTATAATAATTAATTATAAAAATAACAGTAATAAATAAATTAATAAGTAATTAATAAATAAACGATGAAATAAAAATGACAATTCTTATTTTGTTGATAATAATTACATTTACTTTAATTTAAAACAAACCGCACGAAAATCGGTTGCATAGATTTCCAGAAATAGGTATTAATAGGGTTTTAATCTAGAACCAAAAAACCTCAAAAAGTGTCCTTATAAGAAGTATTAGGATGAAGTACAAATTATTTTTCATAACTTTTTAATAATAATAACAATAATATTCTCTTTTTATTTCAAATAAACAGAACTAAAATGGGCCCGGTAGATCTTCATAAATATGTAGTGTATAATGTTTTAATCTAGAACCAAAAAACCTCAAAAAGTAAATTTATAAGAATACCGATGAAATACAAATTACTTTTCATAACATTTTGATAATAAAGGCAATATTCCCTTTTATTTTGAATAAACACCACTAAAATTGGTCATATAGATATCCAGAAATAGGTATAAAATCAAAAGAGTTTTAACCTAAAACCACCAAAACTCAAAATGTGCCCTTATAAACGCACTGATGAAATAAAAATGGCATTTAATAAAACCACCAAAATTCAAAAGGTGCCCTTATAAATGCACTGATGAAATAAAAATGACATTTTAAAAACAGGCAGTCGTGGGTCTGCCGTCAGAAGTGAAAACATTTTAGGTTCATATAGTTAACTTTATATTCGAGTTATTAAGAAGTATTTTTTAAATAATGTATAATGTTGTAATGAGATCTTAAATAATTGCGGAGATGCGATGGAGCCTTAAATAATTGTGTATAAGCGACAAAGCCTTACATAATTGTGGAGATCCGATGAAGCCTTAAATAATTGCGGGAATGCAATTGTGTTTTAAATAATTGCGGAGATGCAATGGAGCCTTAAATAATTGTGGATAAGCGACGGAGCCTTACATAATTGTGGAGATCCGATGAAGCCTTAAATAATTGCGGGAATGCAACTGTGTCTTAAATAATTGCGGAGATGCGACAGATTATTATAAAATCGGAACGGTAGATCTTCAGAAATAGCTATCAATAGGATTTTAACATAAAAGCCAAAAAGTTCCCTTTTAAATATGCACATGAAATAAAATTGACATTTCATAATTTTTTGATAATAATGACAACATTTTCTGTCATTTAAAACAAACAGCACTAAAATCGGTCCGGTACATCTTCAGAAATAGCTATCTATAGGATTTTAACATAAAACAAACAAAAAAACTCAAAAAGTGCCATTTTTTATAAAATCATAAAATAATATTGATATTTCATAATTTTTTGATAATAATGACAACATTGCCTGTCATTTAAAACAAACAGCGCTAAAATAGGCCCGGTAGATCTTTAGAAATAGCTATCAATAGGATTTTAACATAAAACTAAAAGAGTGCCCTTTTAAATATGCCCATGAAATAAAATTGACATTTCATAATTTTTTGATAGTAATGACAACGTTTTCTGTTATTTAAAACAAACAGCACTAAAATCGGCCAGTAGATCTTCAGAAATAATAGGATTTTAATATAAAACCCCAAAAACTTAAAAAGTGCCCCTTTAAATATGCCCATGAAATAAAATGGACCTTTCATAATTTTTTTATAATAATGACAACATTTTCTGTCATTTATAACAAACAGCACTAAAATCGGCACAGCAGATCTTCAGAAATAGGTATCATCGATAGGGTTACCAAACGTTTAAGGGTGAACGTTTCAGTAGAATTATTATATTAGTAAGATGAGTGGTAGGCCTAGTAATAAACGCAATAAAGATCAAGATAAAGGAACGATTTTGAAGTTTTTAAAACTGATAAGCCAACATCAAGTAGGCAGCTTCAGTGACAACAACAAACTTTAGTTCACTCTAATAATGAAAACAAGTACGTTTTCTGCTATTTTGTGTTGCTGTACAAGTTTCTGTCTTTAGCCAAATACCGGTGCTGCTCCTACGACTCCTAGCGAGATGGTCCTGTACTACGTCTACTGATGGTCCTGGACCGCGGTACAGATGGCCCGTTAGCTCGGTTAGTCTAGTACTTATATAGTCAATGCTAATACTATACTAGAAACATTAACTTTAAACTATTATATATTCGCTAAACTTTAATTAGGGCCTACTATTTTAAAATTGAGAATATTTTTTTTTAATTTCTAGAAAATAAATCTGGGGTTAAAATTATCTTTCGTCTACAACAATTAATGTAAATACTCCTTACTTCTTACGGCTTCAATGACTTCAGGAAGTTTTTCTTGATTGGTAGATCCAAGAAGTATTTCAGTAACGTAGGAGTCCACATTTTCTTGCAACTTGCTAGCTGAATGAATGATGGCTGCTAAAGCTACTTGTGAAGGTGCGTACAATAAACACGCATCAGTAAGAAAAAGTTTATCCAGCAAGTCTTCTATACTAGGTCTTAACCTTTCTGGATTAAGCAGGCAACTTCTTGTCTGAAACAATAAACCTTTAAAAGATTTCTGTATCAAATCTATTTCACTATTAAGAATAATGAAAAACTTGAATACATTTCTCCCTGTTGTTGTTTTGTATCTGTAATTATCATACCGCTAATAAATACAAAATTAAATTTTATTTATACATATTCCGTTGAAACTATAATTAATTGACAATAAAAAAATACAAACATGTAAAAAAATCTAAGTAATAATCGACTTTTTTAAATATCACTTTTGAATGCAAAAAAAAAGAAAGTATTTTAAGATAAAATTGATAATATGGTAATTGGAAAAGTATAATACTGAGACTAAAATTAACTGTAATAAACAAGAGTAGATACTTAAATTTATTGGAAGTAGATATTGGAAGTTAATTTAGAAATTCCATGCTTAAGCATCGTCCATACACAACGATATGAATTACATTTTAATTACCGTTGATGTGATTAGTGCTGTCAGTTCCGTTGTCTAGCAGCACACAACATTTTTTACATCCAATTCTTATATCCCCTTCCCTCTATTTGCTAGCGGTCTGTTTGTGTCAACGATCAAATCAAATCCAAATCTGGATCGCGATCTCTCAGCTGATATCTCGACACAGCGTCGATATGAAGTAGGCAACTTAAAAGACACACTGAAGAACTTTTTTTAACCTAATCTCGTTTCCTTCTGTCAACCGTTCAAGTAAACACAAGTTTAGTTTAAGCTAGAACCTACTTTTCCAAAAAACCGCATGGCTTCAAAAGGGTGAAACACAATTTAAAAAAAAAAAGAAGAAACTCCCTGACGTCAGGTAATCGACAAAATACGCCATTACGCTTCAAACGAACGTAAGTACAATAGTCAATAATTCAACTCTACATCAAACATGTTCCCCCAGGCCGGTTTGGATTGGAAGCATCAACAACAATTTCAATACAGCCTACTTAAATAAAAAAATTATGGAAAACTAGGCCCAGCCTGCAAGTCATCTACAAATAGGCTCAACTATGTTTTAAATCTAATACAACACTACTTAATTATACTCTATTTCAATCGTAGCCTCAACTACTTTCAATCGATAAATTGATTTTCAAACCAAGTCAAACGTACAAATAGCTGAACTACAACTCAATCTAATAGGTCTGACATTAATTTATTTATAATTTTAATTTATTTCACTTACATTTTGAAAGAAGCGAAGGAGTTATCCTACTTGACGGTCGCTTTATCCGAATAAGGGTGCAACGCCATGAGTAGCTTCATAGAATGCCAGGGAGCCAACGAATAAATTTAATTTTAAACATCTAGGTGACATTTAATTTGCACTAATTTTAAAAGTTATTTTATTTTGTTCGATTTTTGTTGTATATTTGTACTTATACCCAAGATGAGGGAATAAAAACTGTTTTCTACCCCGAAGTAATTAAGGGGTGTAATTGTACAATTTTACCAGCGATTTTTGTTATTAAAAGAAGACACATTAAGAAGGAAAGTGAAAAATCCCCGGCCTATGCTTTAGCAGTGAGGACGTAAAAATTTCCTACCTTACGGGAAAAATGAGAAATTCCCCACTCCTGGCGCATGCGTAAAACGTCGTACCGACCAAACGCGGTCAAGGCAGTGACATCAGAGCCCAATCTGCCTTCGACTCTCTTACAGGTAAGGTCCTCTCTAGGCTAATGCATGCAGTGCAATACAGTTTATAATTTCTTATTCTAAAAACACTTAGAATATTTATGTAACACGTTTTGCTTCAGCTTGCCTATGAATACATGCTTTTGTTTCAATTAATAAATATTACTAAGTAACTATTATAAGGCACAGCCTGTGTATATTCAGCTCCCTTTACGAAGTAGAGTAAATCTGGAGGAGTAATTCAATATTTTTAAATAAATCTTTTTTATAAACCGACTACAAACTTCGCTTACCTTCTATTCAAAAGACGCTTCGTAAACCTAAATTAAATATTTCCAACTAAATCCTTTTTTCTTAAACCGACTTTAAACTCGGCTTATCTTGAACTGTTGTCAAAAGACTGTTCATAAGGTAAAATTAAATATTTCTAACTAAATCTTTTTTCTTTAAACCGATTCTAAACTCTGCTTATATTGAACTGTATTCGAATGATCCAAAATATTTTAAGTAACTCTTTTCTCATAGTAAACCGAAAATATCTATTATTGTTTTTCCTATCCGACCTGGTAAGCTATACCCGTAATAGCTACAAATATTAGGAAACACAACACCAAAAAAAGCGATGATGAAAATAAGTCTGTACTAGCCTTTGTGGACTAGGTACAACTAACTGAGCCTTACTCTAAACAATACACGTACACTATACATCCATACAATACTGTATAACCATCTACTCTGAGACTACTCTAAAAATCACGTAGACCCCTGGAACGATCCCAGCTAAGCTCCAATTATCCTGGCGCTTTTATATTATTATTATTTTTCCTAGTTGTATTTCCCGAACGAACTATTTGTATTGATTACCAAAGTAATCATCACAAATTGGTGCCCGAACAGAGATTTGATGCTCAAATCGATAAACAAAAGGAATACATTTTTGACCGAACTATTACTTTCAAGGGATACACCGAATTCTCTACAACTAACTCAAAATGATATTCTTGACAAAACTATTCTCGAAGCTTTTTGGCTTTCTTTAAGTAGCTAAAGGACAGCCACAATAACCCGAGTCAGAAAAACGGAAGACTTCCGAAACCGAGGAAAATCCACCAAACACTACTATAACGTCTCCTATTACGATCACTACGTATCGACAGCATCATTGCCTACCGGTTCACTTAAGACTCAGTGACACCTATTGGAAGTGAAGGAAAAATTAGCTGGATATACAACCTCTCTAAACCTGATCTCCAAAGGGAACTGCAAAAATACAGTCTTTCTACACTTGTATCGATTACTGAAGTAATTATCACAGCCTTACGGTTTCAGAGAAACTGTGATTAGCGAGTGAATGAATGATTAGTCTTTGCCTTTTGTATACCTTTATGTTATTTATATTTAAATTAGAAAATACGGTTAACTCACCTTCAGATCAATAAGAAGCCCTTCGACTGGTCTATAAGGATTGTGGATAGTAAGATGAAAATCCATCTGTTCCATAATAAGTAACTCGTTGTTTAGTATGATTTCAGAAGCTTTTTCTCTATCACCTTTGATATTTGCTACAAATTGTGTGATCGACACGTTGAACTCTTCAACTTTGCACGCTAAATATACTGATGTCACTCTGAAACAATTTGGTTATATAACTCTTTAAGGAGTATGGGCGTTATGGAACGTCCTGCACAACTGACTCTTCAGGAGTATGCATTTAAGGCTAATTATTAATGTAAAGGAGTAAGAAAAAAAAACTTAAAATGTTACAAAATCTCAAAAGTTTTTATAACCTGTACAGTTTTTATCAACTAAAAGTTATTTTTTCTGTGGAAAATTTCAAAACAAGAGTAAATGCAAAGACCAACATTACAATCTTTACATTCAAAGGTACTGCCTCTCCTCTTCTTTTTTTTTTTTTGCTTTGTGTAAACAGTGAAGCTGCTAACAAAGTGTCATCTGGCGCCAACAATCA
>JAGFPH010003003.1:124665-151060 GCA_018207615.1 Philaenus spumarius
GTAAACAGTGAAGCTGCTAACAAAGTGTCATCTGGCGCCAACAATCAGCTGGCACTGTTATTATCTGCTAGCACGGTATCTTCACGTTGCCGCCTTGCCTCTGTTTATCACTCCCCACCACTGCTCACTCAACACAACAACTACATTTATTCCATCTACAGTCCATTACTTAGTTCAAATTATTATTATTAATTATTAGAAAAGGGAAACTCTGTAAATACTGCTTACCAACTTTAAGGTTCATTCAGGCCGTTCTGGAACGGCCTTCCTCATTTTCCTTAATTCTGAATAGGCCGTTCCTGAACGGTCTTCCTCATTTTCCTTCCTTCTGAATAGGCCTTTCCTGAACGACCTTACTCATTTTGAAAGAAACTACTCCTTAAAGGATTCATTCACTTTTACTTTATCTCCATACTTATAGATTAAGGGAAGGTGGCTGGAACAAAGGTTTCTACCTGTGTCTTGCCTTCTTGCTCACAGTTCCTTGGACAACACCCAATCTGTCATAAAAATTACTAAACTGTTGTTAATTGCATTACAATTCAGAAACAATTATGATTGTTCGATCATAAATGATTTATTGCAATCCATAACTTTCATTAAAAATAAGCCCGAAGGCAGCAGCGACATGATTCCGAATTTATAGAAAGTTTTTGTAACACTGATGTACAGTGTACAGAACCGTAATAGTTAGAAAATAATAGTTGTTAAGTGAATACAATTAAATTCAATAAGTGACATGGAATATCATTTTGTTTAAATAAAGTTGAGTTAAATATAAGTATATGAGGGTCGTTCATAGAAAAAAAGATGGCATGCGGATCCCCGAAAATCGTTTGTTTTTCGGAAGCATTATTACTCAGTGATCAGTTGTTAAATTTTTAGCTTTATAGAACATGTGGTTTCATTGTTGTCATAGATTGAAGCAGAGAACTTTTACTTATTTTTAAAAATGGAAAAAAGTGAGTTTCGAAAGGCATTTATATTTGAAAGGCTTAACACAAAAATGAATCAAAGACGAATTGGATGAAGTTCATGGCACATCTGCCCCTGCGTTTGCCACCGTTTATAACTGGGTAAATGAATTTAAATGTGGCTGTAAATCAACAAAAGGTGATCATCGTTTGGGTCGTCCAGTAGAGGTGACTACACACGAAATAATCGATAAAATCAACGATATGGTGTTAATGTTAAGCAATCGGCGATTTAAAGTGCGCAATATAGTTGAGGCCGTAGGCATATCACAAGGTACTGTGTTTTCAATTTTACACAAAAAACTAGGTGTGAAAAAAGTTTCAGCAAGATGGGTTGCTCACAGGGGAGAATAAACGCAATCGTGTGGTTGATTCTGAGGCTAATTTGGCACTCTTTCGTCGCAATCCGGATTAGTTTCTGCGTTGATACATAACTGTGGACGAAACATGGACTCACTACTACACACCAGAGACAAAGGAGCAGTCAGAACAGTGGGTTTATGAAGGCGAACGGGCTCCGAAGAAGGCGAATAAGGTGAAATCGGCTGAAAAGGTTATGGCCACAGTTTTTTTGGATGCAGAAGGAATTATTTACATTGATTACTTGGAAAAAGGAAAAACAATAACTTTAGAGTATTATGCATCGTTCTTGCACCGGTCGAGTGAAGAAATCAAAACTAAACGCCCTCATTTGAAAAATAAAAAGTCCTCTTTCATCAAGACAATGGACGGCCTTATACCTGTGCAATTTCAATGTCTAAAATCGTGGAATTGAAGTTTGAATTGTTACAGCATCCACTGTATTCGCCAGATTTTTCCCCACAGTGACTTTTTCTTATTTCCAAACTTGAAAAAATGGCTTGGCAAACAACAGTTCAGGACGAACGAAGAAGACATCTCCTAAACAGATGCTTATTTTGAGTACCTTCCGAAATCTTACTTTTTGAACGAGTTAAGAAAGTTGGAAAAACGCTTAGAAAAGTGTACAGAGCTAAAAGGAGATCATGTTAAAAAATTAAAAAAAGTTATCCAAAATACTTTGTTTTTGTATCTTTTTCTGAGGATTTATTGAACGACCCTCGTATAGAATATTTGAAAATACAACCACACACCTTCAAATAATGTTATTATATTCTAATCTGCATTAATATTTTACCATTGATAACATAATTTTAAAGCTGTTTTAAAAGTGTATTAGTCGTAGGCTAAATGGCAGTTCTTTCTTTTAGTTTAACTGTTTATCAAACTATGTTTGATAGCCATTTGTACATCTCTTGATCACCTTTTATTCTTGAAAATCGTTTTTTCAAACACATATTTTACAATTTGGTCGCGCTAAACACAATACGGTTACAGCCCCTACGATCCGGCCACATGAACAAATAGACAGTATTTTATTTTAGAGGTTAAGGGAATCTTATTACACGATGTGCACATACGCACGTGTTATGTTTCTCGACTCTTCCTTATACAATCTGTGAGAATTCGGCAATGTTTTTGAATTTTACTGTAAAGTTTTATAGAGTAGGTAGCAGTCAACACTGAATAGCTAAATTCATTTTCGATTATTTATAATAAAAATGCGAAATTGGAAGTACAATAGAGTCCCGGTAATTCGAGTCTCGATAATCCGAGGTTCCGTGTAATTCGAGCCACAAATAGCATTGAATGTGACCATGCATTGTGACACATTCTTGCTGCTTGAAGGATGCCGATCTTTAAATTTTTGTTTTCCAATGAATCTGTCAAGAGCGTTTGTACAATAAGTCGCCGGTATAAATGCTTAACATTTTTTATAATGCCCTGATCCATTGGCTGTACAACTAAAGTCATGCTCGGGGGAGGGATAATCGTAACGTTCTTCATATAAGTGGGACAGAGTTATGCGCAGACCAAGTGTCAATAATTAATATGATTGTTCTGTTCTGTTTGCAAAGGTTTTGTCGAGATTTAACAACAGACAGAGATTGGGCAGAGCATCAATGACAAACTGCAGTATCGGTACCTAGACCTAGAGAATTTTCGGAAGGCAAAATTCTTGGAAACCGGTACCGCTTCTAGAATTACAATACATGTACAAACACATAAGTCCTGCCCCCTTTCTACCAGACAGTGACCTATTTATCCAGCGATCCCTTTCACAGCAGTGTTGCCGGCACTGCCGTATCCCCCTGGCGTGACATCGCAGCTCGTAAACGTTGCAGTGTAGTTAGACAAAAAACTATGTATGATTTCTTTAATAAGTAAGTTTCTATTTTTTAATGTGTATAAAATTACTTTTTTGCCTCAGTGTTCAATACAAAATAGTGTACATTTAATAAAACTTTTCGGAGATACGAGGACTTTATAAATAGTGGTTTTATCTTAACCACTACATATTCCGTGTAATTCGAGTTTTTCACAATCCGAGATACTCTCGGTCCCATTCAACTCGAAATATCGGGACTCTACTCTATACCATTTCCCCCGAATAGCTTGATAACATATATTATACATGTAGTATTTTTATTAACTTTAAAGTAACCTGAAAGTAATTTATTGAAACTTCAACGAGTGTGACCGGATTTTATTTTTGTTGTACCCTTCTTAAAAACATGTAAAATAAATATAAAATAATGAAATTCAGCACTGCTGTTTATATTTTGCAATTCTTTATAACATTTTTCACAAACTGAGTAAAGGGATTAATTTCATCTGTATTTTAATTTTTTTAATTTTATGTCCGGAATATCATCCCATTTTGTGACTTTGACCCATAAATAAAACATTTTGAACGGCAATGGAGGTCGAATGGGATATCAAATCAAAGTGCTCTTAAAGCTGATTAATTTTTGTATTTAAACTTTGGTCATACCCCCGCTATTTCTAAACCTTACAGTAAAATATTATATTCTTAAAAAATTATAGCCAAAACAGTAAACAATCATTGCTATGAAGGTTTAAACACTGTAAAACATTAAAAAATAAGCCAACATCTGGAGTATTATTTGTTTTAAAATTTTCCTAGATCTCTTCAAGGTAACTTACATCCTACATTTACCCGACACATTTTAGACATTTTTTATCAGTTATAGCTCATAAATGGTTAGGTTTAGGAAAAATCAAACAAAGAGCAATAAATTAATGCTCTCTGTCATTTTGAAAATGAATGCTTTTTAAAACAGTGATGACATTTTAAAACCCACAGAAACTTGTATCCCTAAACTTCTATGATATATAGAGTGAAATAACACTCGCAGTTACATGGTTCAAGCCTCAGATTACTACTTAGTCTATTGCCCAAATAGTTGTTAGGTGTACAGTCTTAGTTATTCCACTACTGTTATGGGTTCATATCAGTGAACTATGGTAATGTATTATATGTTGCTAAAATATACATTTCGTTTTAGGATAATAGTAGGCCTAAGCATAAATTAAATTTTCTATTCCGAACTAATTGGGACCGAATAGAGCGGGAATGCGGAATAGGCGGATTTCATGAATAATATCAACGTATTGACTTGTTAAGGCGTAAATTAAGTGCGGTGACATCTGCTAGTGTCTGTTCTATACAGTGTTGATCGGCTCGGAGGAGTCAAACTGAACTCATATCACATACGGCAAATGCTCTTGATTTCACCCTATTGGTAATAGTGTAGGTTTACATCATCCAAGGTTATTTCCTCCTGTTGCGTTACGATTCCGTTTTTTGATAACCACCCAGGTTTTTCGTCTATAAACACACACAAAAAAAAAAAAAAAGATTCCGCTTTCTTCTAAAAATGGTAGGAAAGGGATAAGTCGTTCGAACTGTTCATTTTGTCATACCACAGTTTGTCTGTCTGTTAGTACCGCATTAACTTAAAAAAAGATCGAGTAAAACAAATTCATTCGAGATAACGAAGGAGAAAAACGAATGAAAGCAACTGGCAGGTGGCAACAACACTACTAGTGTAGGGTTTTGATTTGAAAAATAGAGTAAAATGTTTTTGGAACGGTCTTTACCCGACCGATGATCGTAATTTTATTTTTTAAATTGTGATCATTGTCTAGCTGTTATATCTAATCTTTCCTTCTTTCTGAAGGATCCGGTATCTGTTTTAACGGACGCCTGTTGCGGTAGCTTCCTTCCCGCAAAACGGATGGAAAACGTGGAAGAAACGGACGAACGCAGTAGTGGCAACAACACTACTGGTGCCTCGCTGTTGTATCTAATCTTTCCTTCTTTCTGAAGGATCCGGTATCTGTTTTAACGGACGCCTTTTGCGGTAGCTCCCTTCCCGCAAAACGGATGGAAAACACAATGGAGGGGTAAACACCAAATTTTATTCCAATTTGATTTCAGACGTTTTCATCAAGCTTAGGCTTTATGTATGTCTCTATTTAATTTATTTGTATAACGAAAAATGTATGTTTTTTCATGAACGTCTTTTTAATTTCTCCTGTTTTATGTTATAGCGTGACTCTACTGTATATTGATACGGTATACCATTGACCACTTACAATATTTCTTTGGGGTGGTAATTCATACAAGAGTTATTTAAATAAAACCTCTTGAAATAATGGAATGCAGTGCCAGCAACTGCTTTAGGCATTGGTGGTGTAAAACGTTTACAAAAATCTCTCAGGCCCAGTTCATAATTGAACAAAAGTAGTCTTTCTTCGCTGGGATTAAGAAATTGATCTCGCCACTCCTGAAACATAATAACATTTTATTTTGACAGTTTTCAAATTGTTTTAAACATTTTTGGAGACATAAAATTTAAAAGATTAAAAGTTAATATAAATATTAAAATAAACACCATTTTCATAAAAAAAAGTTTAACTGTCAAACGCATTTTGACAAAGAAGTCGTCATCATCAGTGACAGCTATAATTACACACATATAACTAAAAAAGGTGAAAATACGGTATTAAATTAGTCAATAATTTCAGTTCCTAATCCAATGCAAAATGATTCAATAGAAAAATGGCACTTCTATGACTATCAGTATGTTTCTTTACACCTATCTAAGTATTAAAAAGGTAAAACACAACCAAATCTACCAAGATACATATAAAAAATAACCGTTTTACATTTTGTTACGTGCTGCTAAGGGTTGAAAATGTAATAACAAACCCCTAAAAGCAATAAATATTAATTGGTATTCTTTCCTTAAAGCTAGAGAACTGAAATTTGCCACTTATTAATTTTAAGAAAATATTTTAGACGTAAGCTGATCAAAACTATCCCGATCTATTTATTCGCATATTAAAAACGTATCTGGATGTTCTGCAAACATCCAGCTAAGATTGTGATTTACCAGTCTGTAGATTTAGTGGTTGAAAAAAAAGACGCTCTTCACTCGGAATTTTTTTTTTTTATTGATTTCATTTATTCAGAACACATACCGTGACTGAGACGATTGACGGGTAGCCAGTAAACAATAAATGCCGAACTAATTGAAAATAATAGATGAAAGAAAATGAGAGAAAAATATTACAATTTGTTATGAATAAATAGTGATGCAAAAAACAAATTCCCAGTAGCGAAGCACGGGGTATTCAGCTAGTATATTTATAAAAAGAGATACAATTTTCTACAAAATATGTGGTAATACAGATCAAAATTTAACAGAAACATCTAAAATATTGAGAAATAAATTTGACGTTTCCGTATCTATTAAACCTAACAAAATTGAACAAATATGTATTTATACAGCAATCTTTTCGCGTAACATGCGATTTTACTATAAAATGGTTTATAGTTTATAGTCTAGATTTTTTAACTAGACAAATCTAAATCAAACCAAACATTACGGTCTACTGGTAAAAGTCGGAAATTACCGAATTTTTACTACAGTGTTTCACATAAATCTCTTCCATTATATTTTTGTCCTATTTACACCAACTTCCAACCTTTAACATTGTATTTCCTAAACTCAGATATTTGAGTGAAGTGAATAAAACAAAGTTTCTAGGTTCATAAGTTCAAGTGAATAAACGAATACTAGCTCTAGGTAGAACAAGCTAAGGCAAAGTCAGAACTATCCGGGAAAACCGAAGCTAGCGCTAGGGCTAGCATGAGCTAAGGTTCTATCTAAGCACAGTTCGAGACTTGTTTCCCCCACTAGTTGGTTTTACCGCCCAGCACTTGTTTTTACCACCCACCACTTGGTTTGAATGCTGGTAAACCCCTTCAAGTTGACATTTCATCACCATGGAGTTGCGGTTTTTTATTTGTATGCGAGTACAGTTCACAACTCCTATCAGAGTTGAAATACTTATAGTATGAAAACGTTATTGCCAAAAATTTTTTTGCCTAATTAATTTCATTGTGAAATGAATACAATGATGAGTTCTGGAAACTATCTGATCAATCACATGTTTTACATGTTGTGGTTCTGTGAATTATTCCAATGTCCTTGGCAATCCCTGACTAAAATCCATTGCCGAACCCTTCCATTTTCTCCCTGGGCGAAAGCCCACCACCACGCGTGTCCATTTCATTAAAATGTTCACACTATCACTTTCAAATCGAAGCAACTGCTTACAATTAGCTATGTTTCTCTGCTCACAGTAGCTCTTTTGTTGATGCACATGCATAAATGCCGCAATTTCCGAAGACACACAAAACAACTGACTAAAAAGCTAGTATGCCCTAGACAAATTTTGTTAGCTTGTGCTAACCTCTAAAGTAAGAAGTCTCTCTTTATTCACCTCAATTTAAATAAGAGCTAAGCCGTCTGGAAAAGTCTCTAGCAAGTTCTAGGCCTAACTAACTTTAATCGCTCAAATCTTAGCATTTGCTTAAAAAACCTTGGTGTAAGTTTACTATTCGACCCTAGCCTAATATTTTTGCAGACAACGATGTTGTTTTACATTCTACTGTTAAATGTTGAATACAGGAAAACATACTGCGACTAAATGCTATAGGTTAGAACCTTTTAGATTTTTTAAAATTATTATTCTTGCATTTCTGTTGCCATAGGTTAGCCTAGGGTCGAATAGTAAACTTGCGCAAAAACCTTAACACCTAGCTACTTCTAGCTTTTATTCACTTCACCCACTGTTATTATGTTTTAGGTTAGAAGACAGTGTGTGTTCTCAGTTGCTTTTCTATTTTACAGCAGTTGAGTAAATAAAGTGATTAAAAAGATAACTAAGTTTATCGCTCGCCAGATGTATGGTTCTTGAAAACAAGCTGACACACTGAACATGTTAAATTTTGTAGAATTATATTACATTGATTTAATAGTTATATTTATTAATAGAGATTAAACATTACTATTAATACATTCTTCGGCATTTTCTTGTTCTTAAGTTATCTCTGCTGCATTGTAGTAAGGTGTAGCCTATTGTAAATTTGTACATAACATTTAGGGTAATGGTAGGAAAATATTTTTTCGCATGACCCTTTGAAATTCTTAGTTTACTATGTTCAACCAATGACAATAAGTTTAGGTTGGCATCACTAGTCTCCTAAAAAAGGTCAGATTATTGTAAACTTAAGCCAAAAAATGTGTCAAGAATTTGACAATAAATAAATAAACATATTCCTTACAGGACTACAGCTAGTAAATTTTTAACAAGAAATATTCACATGAATTCAAATGTAACTAAATAGATAGGTCTATATTTGTTATAAATAACATTTGTATAAGACGATATAGTAAATAAAATGTCGCTCACACTTTACCTCAATGTGGTTAAAAGTTTCTACATATTTTTTGTTAGCTTCTTCTCTCTTATTTTGCAATTCATTTTCGTCCATAAAAGTCCAACAATTCTTTTGAGTACTTGTGAGATACATTATTGTTAAATATATATATTTAACAAACTTACAATATACAAATTCTAACATAAATTTAAACTAAAAAAAAAAAATACGTTTTAAAGTTAGGCTATGTTTTTAAATTTTAAATGGATAAAACTTGGCTACTTGATAAGTACAACCTTTGAATATGGACGTTCTAGATAGGCCACCTAATGCATTCTTTTGTGAGAGATTTTGAAGCACAAGTTCAAGTAGTGTCAAATGATTCACGACAGGATGAGCTGATCTTGAAATTTTAAAAATGGTTATTTTGTTGACGACTAGAATGAGCTACAATCGACTTACCGTCACTACACAGTAAATTGCCACTTTGAATTTGTTTAATAGTATGTGACATTTTTGTAATTTAAATTCAATCTGTAGATGTATTTTATAAATACAGTTATCAAGCTATTGATATTATTAAGTACAAATATACACAAAGTCATTGTATACGAATATTACAAAATCATCACAATATAAAATACAAAGTCTTAAAAAAAGAACTTTAACTTTAAAATGATGTGTACTAAAATGTTCTGACTTTTTATTTAGAGGTTGGCACATTAAAGTAGAAATGCAGGTTGCTTATGGATTTAATAATGAATGTTATCATGTTTATGTACACACAGTATTTCCAATCAAAAATAGTTTTAATTAATTTAATTAGCTTTAGTAATTTACCATCAATAGGATGGTTAGACTAAGTATTAAACAATTGATATTAAAATGTTTATCTACTACAAACACTAAATAGATAAATAAAATAGCAATTTACTATCAATAGTAGAGATAGCTTTAAACAATTTATTAATTTTTACTCATCTGGCCCCACAGAACAGCAGTATTAAGTTGGTCTTTACGTTGGCAGATATACATGGTCCACAATGAATGCAATATATATGTTGCAGACGCCATGTGTATCTAATTTTCACACAAATAAATTTTGACAACGAAAAATAAATATTTATATATATTTTAAGTCATTGAGATACAAATGAAAGAAAAAAACTCTTTGGCCTGGAGGTAAATTTTCACTCATAAGGGTTGGTAGTTAAAGTGTTTTAAAATGAATATGTACAGAAATTATTTAAAAACACAACATACCTAGTTAAATAAAAAAGTAATTTGCTATCAATAGGAGGGGGTTAAATTATAAATTAAGCAATTAATAAATGAATATTTACAGAAATTATTTACAGAAATTATTTACAAACACAACATAGTTAAATGAAATAGTAATTTAGTATCAAGAGGGGTGGTAGCTTATGCATTAAAATAATTAATATTAAAATGAATATATGTGCAGAAATTATTTACAAACCCAACATAGTTAAATGAATTAGTAATTTACTATCAATAGGGGTGGTAGCTTATGCATTAAATAATTAATATTAAAAAAATATGTGCAGAAATTATTTACAAACACAACATAGTTAAATAGATTAGTAATTTACTATCAATTTAGCACTGTTACGTTTGTGCCCGAACGTAACAGTGCCCAAGAAGTTAAGCGGTAAAAAACACACGGTAATGTAGGCCAAACTACCGTGTGATTAAAAAAAATCAATTAATTTTCAGTTTTTCTAAAATTGTTATATATATATATATATATATATAATTACTAATATAATTACTAGGGGCTCTGCCCCTGGACGCTTCGCGTCCCAACCCCGCCTCGGCCTTCGGCCTCAGATGGCTGCTTCGCTTCGCTCGCAGTTGGAAAATTCGCTAAAGAATCTCGTTAATCTTTGGCTCGTTTGTACATAGATTTGTAAAATTATGAAACCAGGCTTAAATATATTAACAGTAATTACAAGATTAATATTAACCTCACATACATGCTTTAGAAACGTGAGAGGCTTTCATTACGACTTTAGTCCTAGTTCTACTATCTTCTGTCAACTTAAGTTTTGAAACCAGGCCTAAATATTGTACAAATTATTGCAGGATTAACATAACCTCAATGCTATGTTTCAGAAATGAGCCAAGCCTATATATTACAAAATTGATTATTAGAATTTATCCATCTTTGCCAAGTTTGCATTTTTTTTACAAAATAAATTATTAAATCAGGCCCAATTTAATCTAATTCCAACGTGCTAAAACAATATAAATTAGCTTGTTTTTTAACAGTAATTAAAAACTATCCAATGAACAGCTGATTTTGGATAATACTCAATCTCAGTTATATTCCACTCTTATTTCCAACGTGCTAAAACAGTATAAATTGGCTTTTTTATAAACAGCTGTTTTGATCGCTTTATTTACTATTTCGTTGTTATTTTGTAACCAACATGGCAACCCATAAGACCCTATGTTAAAATTTTTCGACTTTAAAATTGGATTTTCTCAAAAAATTGCGTTCTTACACGAAATAAAACTAAATGGGTGTACTGAAAAATCAAAACTACACCTAAATACAAAATTTCTTTGAATTCGTTAGAGCCGTTTTCGAGGTCCGCGACAGATGCAAAGATAGATACAAGAATTGCTCATTTAATATATTATTATTATTATTTGTTTTGCCGTGAGCCTGTTTTATCTAGTGTAAGTTTAGGGGCTCAAGGGGGGGGAGGGTTTAAGCCCGTTAGCCCAAATGGTAGATCCACCACTGGGTAAGCTAATTGAAAACAAACATTCCTTTAATTTTTAAAACATAAAAAGTTTTTTCTCGGTTTTTGTATTCTTTGCACATTAATTTATTACAATTAGTACATCATGGTCAAAATTCAACCAATTTCGGTTTTAAAGTAACGAAATTCAACTTGTTCACGTAATGTTATATCCTCATTAAAATAAACAAGACATATAGTAGAATTATTTATTGATAATATACGGTAATTGATAGAGAGTAACTTTTTTGATAGGTCTTTGATTAAGTGTAGGCCTACACCTGGACATACTGGTTCTTTATTATAAATAAATAAATCCTACACCTTTATTATAAATAAAACATAACATATGTTTTTAGAAGGTTCCATCGGGGATTGGCGTGCGGAGCACGCAGGGGTATCTCCTAGTAAATTACGAATATTGGTAATTTGATAGATATAATCGGTCAATCGGAAAAGATAGTCTTAGCAACTTTTAATCACAAAAATATTTTACTACCTATCAATTAATAATTAATTTATATGTTGTGTATATATAAGTTGTGTTCAAAGCGAGAAATTTATGTATTTTAAGACAAAAAGAAAACTTTTTGCGAGAAAGTTGTTGATAATGAATTAGTGGAATTAACTTTTTTATTTGAAACAATTTTTTGTTCGACCCTTTGTTTAGTCAGGAGTCAGGAGGAAGGTAATTCCTGTAATGAATACATTTTGCGCTTGTTTGACATTGGTTTGGTGTGATCCTGGCTGTTCCGTAGGTCCAATACAATGACTACATACATAATACTATCTTGCTTTAATCATACTGTATTTAAAGTTTTAGGTTTTGTATTCTTTTAAAATTGTATTGTTAATCGCCAAGTTGGTGAAAGTTAGTAAATACCAGCGAACACAGAAAAATAATAGAAGGGACACTTGAACCGAAAGCTGTCGCCACCCGTATAGCGCTTGCTACCACAAGATGGCGTCCGCTGCGGATGAGTCACTGTAGTAGGGCGCGCCTGGACCAATAAGAAATCACCTATGCAAAACCATAACATTTTTAGGTCAATGAGACTGTCAGCTTAAATAGGCTAAGTTGTTTCAAAAAACTATATTTATTTTCCAAGTACATATTTAATTTCAGTTTATTATTTATAATATATCATCTATTATACATTTATTGTAATTTCTCTTTGAATTCCATGTCAAACTGTGACTTTATACATGTTGGTTTTTTTCTTTCCGAATAGTAATTTTTTATGTAGAATAAAATCTTTAGTGTTAAGACATAATAAGCTTAAGTATGTTTTATATTTTATGTGCCATTTTTTTTTAATACAATAAATAAGTATTTTGATTTTTCAATGTATCGCTATTTGATTTTTTTTTAAATAGGCTTAAGTGAAATAATAATGAAATAACTTGTTATTATGTTTATGAAACTTATTAGTACGTAATACAAGTGTTTATATTAATGTTTTCCTAATACAATATAAAAAATATATGGATATATGCAGGGCCGTCCCTAGGGTTAGCGGTGCCCGGGGCAAACGTAGCTGCGGCGCCCCCTCCCTCAAATAATAGTCGCATATATAAACTTTTTGTGCTACCACCAATACTTTAATACTCACACCACCTACCAATCTACCATAAGGATAAATATATATACACTCAATTCAAGGATTGTAATAAGTCAAGGAAATCAAATAGTTCAAACAATGTAATTCTAAATGAAAACTTAAATTACGGACAAATAGGTAAATTTATAACGGTATTCTTCGAGATTTTGCTAAGGAAAATTGTTCAATAATTTTTCCAAGGTTGAGTTTTTCGCCTCCTCGTTTTCAATGGAAAGTATCGCAAGCGACAACAATCTTTCTTGCGTCATCGATGTACGTAGGTAGGTTTTAATTAACTTCAACTTGCTGAAACTACGTTCACAGCTGGCCACTGTCACTGGAATTGTCAGCAATATGCGTAGTGCTATCCACAGATTAGTAAAAAGGTCTTTTCTGTCGATGTTTTTGATTATATTGAGTGCTTCTAATGGTGATAGTGTCTTGTTAGCCGCCTTCTGCTCACACCATTTGTCAAAAACAGTAGTTAACAAACTAGCGTGTAGAAGTTCATTGTACAGTTCTTCCCCATTTATATCTGAAATGTTTTTCACAGTCAGGTGTTCTTGTAACATTTTACAATCCTCTTTAAGTTTGTCCTTTGGTGGTAGTTTTTTCAGGTCAAATAGGAATCCCCACTTTGACTCGTATTCCGAGAACTTGCCCATCCTGTCTTTTAAAGATGATTCAATTGTGTCAATTAGGGGCAAGAAAACATAATTCTTGAAAAATTATTCTGGATTAGGGTTGTATTCGTCTTCTTTTTCATAAAGAAATAGTCTTTTCTTCTTTCTCTGTCGCTTTTCCTTAAACAGTGGTTCGATGCCAACTTCCTCAGCTACTTCCTTTGCTTTAGTAATTGAGTCACTTAATCCTTTTCCCCGAAAGGTCTCATCGAACTTAATACAACTTTTCATCTGCTCAGAAGCCAAAGAAATGTCTGACGATTTCCCCTGAACAATTTTGCTCACTAAGTTTATTTCAAACAGAAGGTCATGCCAGACTATTAGGCTTACTAAAAATGAGAAATCTTCCATATGCATCTGCAGTGACTTTGCTTCTGATGAAATTGATGCATCATCAGATTGTTCACTAAGCTGTTCCAGAGCTTTAATAACGCCATTGTATTGGTATCGAATTGCTGATACGGAATTTATCCTAGATTCCCACCTGGTTTCACAGACTTCCTTAAGGGTTAGTGTTTTAACATGGTCACTAATAATGCACCATCGCTTGGTTGATGCAGAAAAAATTGTATAGATTCTTTGAATGATTCCAAACAGCAATATAGACTTCACCGATGATTTAGCTCCGTCTGATATAACTAAGTTCAAGCTGTGGCAACCACAGGGCTAGTGGGTATTCTGCTGAAATTCGAGCTTGAACACCTTTTCGAATAGCAGCCATATTAGACCCGTTGTCATAGTCTTGACCTCTACTGACAGTTGTTTAGGTCTAGCTTACAATACTTTATTTCTTCAATTAGAAGGTTAGAAAGAGCTTCACCAGTCGCCTCTTCAGCACTGCATATCCAATAAAGCTTTCTTGGACGATGACTTCACCATCTTCTTCATGAACGTAGCGGATGGTTAGAGAAGTTTGGTCTTTGTGACTAAGGTCTGGAGTGCAATCCATAATAACTGAAAAATACTTTGCAAACACTACCTTGTTCACAATAGCTTCTTTTACATTCGAAGCTAAGAGGTAACAGACGTAACAGTGGCAACAGTGGTAACTTATTTAAACATAATACAAAAACACAGGGTGCACGAGTAAAAACAGTTTAATATAAAACAATAATATTAGCATTTACCGTGATGTAAATGCCTTTATTCAAAGTACGGTGAAAACTAGGCAGTGACGTTAACTGTAAAATGTAGGCAAGACCTTAAGCGTAGCCTAAAATTAAAGTTTTTTATAACACAGATATGCTTATCCTTATTACAGTATAATATCTACATTAAAACGGTAAAAACTTACAATATGGAGAATTGAATTTAACATCACAATATTCACAATCACTAATCACACGATTCACATGCCACTATCGGCACTATCACATCGAAAACACACTCTGTCACTACTCCACAAGAACATTAATACTGTGCCACTGCAGCCACATCACCCACTATCGCCAGACGCCAGACTCGCGGCGTTCAAGTCTCAACAAGTATGACAGCGACAGCCGTCAGATGATTGGATGCGCGCGCAACTTGCATCTTTCATTCTAGTACCAACCCTACACTATTATTATTTAATTCTTTGTATTATATTACATTTATATTTAATGTAGTGGTACAAATTTATGTTAGCTACAACCTCATTTTTCACATTCGAATTTATTTACTTTATGCCTTTACAATTCATGCACCCCTACATGACCACGCTGAAGAAAAAAATTGGCGTGGCGCCCTCCAGGCCACGGCGCACAGTGTGTTACTGTATTTTAACAATCTAGGGGGATTTTAATAAAATTCTGAAGGCAAAATAAACCCTTTGAAATTGTTATCTCTAGATTAAAAACATCTGAAATTACTCGAAAATATTATATTTGTTTATGATAGCCCCTCTATTGATGGATGGGGCATTATTTTATCTTATCTGATTCAGATACAATTGCTCATTCTTCCACCGCTTCGATTGAACATCAGTTTACAGGTGCGTCTCAAACTGTGCAGTTTACAATTAACTGACCAGCTATTTGTCAGTGTATTCTGTCATATTTTTGTGAGGTTTTGCGATTTTTTCTGGTTAATAAGTTAATTTTCTTTTAGGACAGCGAGTGTTTTCAAATTGTGTGTAAATTTAGTGTGAATTTCTTTAAATTTTATATTTATCTTGGAAAATCTTTACTATATGGTAAAATATGGTGAACTGGTTAGTCGTGTGTTAAAATATAAACATTTCTTTAGTAGAATATACCAAATTAGGCTGCCTATACCTGCCTTTTATGTAAATTTTAATTTATTTAAAAATAGATAACATCATCCCAAAATTGAAGCGCTTCGAAATATGGTGTCAAAACAATAAAGAAAACAGATTTGACGCTTTATTTTCATATGTAATAAACTCGTATGGTGATTTGGACTTAAGTGATGAAATTTCTTCGCAAGTAAACAGTATTTTAAGAAGTCTGTGTCAGCAGATTGACATTGATGGCAAAAATGCCACAGAACCCGAGCAACGTTTTTAAAAAATAATGATACATGGCTTAAAGGCTATTCAAATTTTCCCATAAGTGTTTTGGGAACTCAGACATCAACCTCCGGTACAAAATATTGTGTCATGGTACAGCAGTAATACGGTCTTGTATTATTCCTATTGGCCAGCTTTCTGAGGAGGCGCAAGAATCACGAAACAAGGACAACAGGAAGTACCGGGAGTTATTCACGAGAAAATCCTCCAGAATATCTACGAATACAGATCTGCGAATACATCGACTCCTCATATCATCAGATCCATTCATTGCAGCAAAAAAACTCATCCCTAGAAGACGTTCTAAGAAAGTTCTCTCACGAGATGTAATACCTTTGCTTCGTGCAGAACTTTTGGACTGCGGCTCCAACGATGATGATAGCGAAGGAGAATCCTCATCTGAAAGTGATTGACTCACCACCTCAGCCGATAGATATTTCGGTACGATATGTACACGTCAACAAATACATTTATTTTTTATTTAAGTTTTTCACTTCATTTAATCCCTTTTAGCTATTTATTTCAGACACATTATTTATAACGACAGGTATACAGTAATTTAATATACGTATTTTATCGGATGTACGAAGTACAATCCGTACAATAACAATGTTCACATAAAGTCATGACAAACACTTTAAAACTAATTATTTTAGCTGTATCATTGAGTGTTTTCTTTTATTTTTATTAGTAATTTAGTGGTTAGTGGTTACAGTTTGTCATACATTTTCTAAGGTTACAAATTCCAGTGTATTTTAAAATGTAATTAATTATTTTGTAATTTAGTAATTTTTAAGTCATGCATTGTTTTACAATTAATTATCAAGTTTTATAAAATATTAAACCGTATCAACTTTTTATTTTTCGTTTGAAATGTTTAAGTTTAGTATAATTATGTAAAATAAAAATAGAATAGCTACTGGATTATCTATAGTTTTGTAATTAAAATGTTTGACTCTTATTTAATTATCGCTCATTTTAAAAAAAAAAAAAAAAAACGGCAAATTTTGTAAAGCTAAAAATTTGTACTCGTGCTTTAAATCAACCAAATTTCCACGTTCCACATGCTATTGTCTTTAAAAACACTTTTTTGAATGAAACTATCAAATAACAATCAGCATTATCATATTTGAATTTTGTCCTCCTAGATCCAACAAATATCACACTGTGCGGCGCCCTCTAGGCCGCGGCGCCCGGGGCAGCTTACCCCGGTTGCCCCCCTCTAGGGACGGCCATGGATATATGTGGGTTACGGCCTCTCAGACAATGATCACTACTAATGTAATAAAAATCACTGTCACCGCTCTAGGGTTAAATAAGTACAGTTACAACCTTACTCTGACTTTATTGTTTATTTACATTTCCAAACTAAAAGAAACTAATAGTGGGAGATATAAAGGGAGATTTTAAACGGCAGAATATTAAGGCTGAAAGTTTGTCTATAAAGCTAATATATTTTTCAATTATCTAAAAAAAGTTCTGCAATATAGTAATAAACAATTATTTAAAAATTAAATACATGTCGGTAACTAATCTAATATGTTATATTTAGCTGCATATACAAAATATACTCAAAGTATGTCTCTCAAAACCGTTATTGTAAACTCTAAACTTTAATGCTAAGCTGACCAACAAGAGCCGAGATCAAGCTCCAAGCTTCAGCCTAGCGCATTTAGCGGTAGTAACCGAGCCACATAAATCTATCTCAATCAACCTGCCGTATTAACCAAACGACAAAAGCCAAATTAAAAAAAATATTTTCATACGATTTGACTATTAAGACAACTTTTATTCGCTTTGATAATTCACCTGCCCTAAAAATACGCAATTTCCCCACCATCTAACTTTTTCATGTCACGATTTAAAAATCACTGTAAACTGTCAACTTAATTTAGGTATTACGACTGCATTGAAGTTAAAATTAATACTTTCAATTACACCATTAGCATCCACAACTAATATAGTTTAACTGTGTTAAGTTTCAAATTTTTATCTTTACGCTAAGTATTGTAAAACGAAGTGTGATTGAAAAGTGTTCACAAAAAATGTAAGCGTGTTTTTACCGTCAATAAGCGGGTTTGCCTATCGCAAGTTGGCGGAGGTGGTGACAACTACGGCAAGTGCTTGTTACTGCATTTGTCCCTTCTATTATTTTTCTGTGTTCGTTGGTAAATACACAAAAATACGAAATTTTTGTGGGAAAAGTAAATAGGATGATGTAAGTGGAAGGTATCTCAGGAAATACTTCCTGCCTTCCTGTTTTCTTTATTTGTCGATTCCAAAAACGCATTCTCCTCATAATTTTTAACAAATGCGAAAAGATTTGTCAACCCGTGTAATTTTATTATTCTTAGTTCTTGCGTTTTTTCCTAAACCAACCCATTTTTTTTGTAAATTGGTCTTGGTGTTTAGATTTTTGAAAGGTTCAAGTAAACTTGCCAACTTGGACCTTGAATATTTTTAAATATCAAATATTACCTTTTTTGTTTACTACTTATTTAGTAAAAAATGTTTTGCTATTAAAACTTTATAACGATTTCGGCCTACACAAAATTAAAAATAAGTACCCATATACAAAATGTCACAAAAACCTTAATGCTCTATGAAGTATTGAATTCAATACATTAAATTTTTTTTTAAATGTTCAGTAACGTTTTTTTTCGAATTTGGACATTAATTTTTATTATCATGAATAACAATGTTAAAATTTTAAGTAATTGTAACTACATCATTTGGCAACCGTTTCAAATAAATAAAAAATAGCTGATGAAATTAGGCCTTTTACAGATGGGCACAGTTACTGTTGTTGCTATTTTAACTGTTGTAAAAAAACTAATAAAAAACTAAAATGAACTAACCGAATATGAAAAATGTTTTTGAATATTTTCATTTATTATAATGCATAGAATCCGATCCTGTATTATAGCACGATAAGATTTTTTTTTTGACACCTGTATATATTTATAAATAAAAGAACTAATTTTTACACGTCCTGTTCACTAAGAAAAATGTGTTTATCACTTTTGTTTACCCTTACTTTACAGATACAAACTAGAGTGTACAGTAAAGAACAGAGGGTCTATTTCTTTTTATTGACGTTGTACTGATGACGCTAAACACAACAAACCAAGCCCAAGCGTCAAGCGTGGAGACTGAGTGCCTGTTTAACCGTGTAAGAGAGTGAATCGAAATTTTCTGTATCGTTTCTCGTTACAGCAAGTTGATCGTAGATATAAATTAATACCTACCTGTAGTTGTTTAAATGTAGTTTCCTAACCCTCATTAATAGTTTTAAATAAGTAACTAACCCAATAATCTTTATTCAAGACAAATAATAACACATAGTTTATAATATCTAACTTAATATTAACACGGCTGGACCTGTCTTTCAGGTCTGGCCATGAACGACCCACCCTCCGATACGGAGACAGAAAGGGCAATACAATCTATTCTAAAAATCAATGAACAATTATCTAAAGAAAACTCATCAGTAGTTATTAAAAAAAAAACACGATAGTTTAAGTCCTTCAAACTCTTCTAATGAACTTACTCACCAGAACAATAGTAGTCAATTAATTCCACCACCACCAAAAAAAAAAAAACCACAAATAAAAAAATTATATGAGTTAAATAATGAAGGTCCATATGAAGTAATCATACAACCTAAAAATAATATTAAAATTCATCCTATAAAAATAGGAAAAATAATAGAAAGTTCCAAAGAAAACATAGAATATATAGTTAAAAAAGGCAATAGCCTATCAGTCATTTGCGGTTCCCCAATGGCTGCAAACAATTTAATCGATAATCACATATTAAATGAGTATAATAAAGTATTTATCCCTTCCCACAGAGTGGAAACAATAGGGTTAGTTTTTATAGAAAAGGACATAAACGTAAACGAAATAATAGAAGAAAGTTATAGCTCTGTAAAAATAATTTCACCATTAAGAATTACCAAAAAAGGTGTAGATGGAACAATATACGATTCTAATGCAGTAAAGGTGACATTCCAAGGTAACATTTTACCAAAAGAGATTAGGCAAAATTACGTAATATTACCCGTTAGGCAGTACTTCGCCCCGGTCATGCAATGTTTCTCTTGTTTCTTATATGGGCACCGAGCAAGTGCCCCTTGTAAGAAAGACAGAATATGTAGGGTTTGTGGAGAAAAATTTCATGGTCAATGTGATAAGGAACCCAAATGTATTCATTGTGATGGGAATCACACAAGAAATAGTAAATCATGCCCCGAATATGAGAGACAAATCGCAATCAAATCACGAATGACATTATTCAAGGCAGATTTTTTTACAGCCTCCAAATTATTTCCTATAAATTATAAACCAGCAAAAAATTATAGTAAATACAAACATAAATCTTTTGCAGATACTGCAAGAACGCCTTACAGCTTGAAAAACAATAAAGAATTCCCTGAACTAAGGACAATTAACAATAATTGTAAGAATTGTAATAAAGCAGAACCAAGTAGGAAAATCCCACATAATTATAATAGATATGATCTTCTCAGTGACTGTGAAGAAATACAAGACAGCCCAACAGACAGCACATTGACTATAAATAGTACCGTTACAAACTCAAAAAGACAATTTTCTAAAAATGGTTACCAAAATCACAAAAACCCAAGAATCCAGAGCCGGCCAATAACATTAAGTTATGATAGGGCATCAAAACAAGACAAACAATTGGATACAGAATCAAGTAAATATACAGATGGAACAAATATTATAAATACAGAAAACAATCCAGTAAATAATTACCCAAACAAAGAAACAATCAGACCAAATTTCCCAAAAAATGATCCATTAGACAACTTGGTTAAAAACATAAAATTCAGAAAACAATTACAAACATGGCTAAAAAACACCTCCTTAAAAAAAGAATACATCAATCCACAGGATAATTTGGTCAAAGAATTAATAAAAATAATAACAACAAATCTAAATATCACTATAAATAAACATCATAAATAATCAGACATACAAATTTAAGTATAAAAATAATAAAATAATCATATATATAATATATATATATTTATATATTAAATAAACAACTACACAATCACCCAAATTACATAGTACGATATCCACATCACAACCTACATCCTATTTCCCACTATAAGAAAATCATTAAAATATCCTATCTATTCAGTAATTAACAAAACCATACAAACAATACTTTCATTACTTGAGGAACATACATGGAAAATCCTACTAACTTTACAGATAAATAAATATAACGGAAACTATTAAAAAAATTCAAAGAAAAAAAAAGAATTAAGAAGATAAACCGATAAAAATAGTAAAGAAAAGAATCACGGATAAAAGTGTAACAATAAAAGAATTATAAACATTCAAAGAAAATAGTGAATTTTATAAGGGCTTCATGATAATCTCAAGCCGCGAACTTAGGCAAAAAGAAAAAAAAAAGCGTGGAGACCAGGCAACCAGGCTTTACGTAGGCTTTACTACTTACTACTTACTTTACTTCTTACAGTGTTGCCAGATTGAGGGTAATTACCCGAAAAACGGGTATTTTTAGGACTCGAGGGTATTTTTGAGGGTATTTTCTGATAGAGGGTATTCTTGAACAAAACTGTTAAATACAGTACATTAGTTTAGAAAATAAAATTACTTTTACTTTGAGGTATTTTTCAAATTTTTAAGCTTTTTTGTCAGTATTTCAATTTAGAGTTCGTTAATGTTTTAATTGGTGTGGTAGTACAGTAACTAAATTTAGGAGGTGTAGGCTGGTATTCATAGTCGTTTCTTAAGGTAGCCTTAAAGCTCCCTCATGTAAGAAAACCGTAAGGTCGAATCATACCTTAAAGAGGCCTTACAAATAGTTTTCAATTCATAGACGTTTATTTAAGGTGGCCTTAGGTGAGGCTATATTTAAGGAGACCTAAAGAGTAGAAGACACCTGTACCAATTTTACAAAAGTAAATACCTCTAGAACGAATATTTCATTAACTATAAATAAACCTATCCTTGTGTAATTTAACTTGTTAAAGCATTTAAAATGCATTTATTTAGTTTATTTATGAACTTAAACAGAAATCGTTCATAACATTCATGGTTTTTTACTTTAATATTGTTGGCACTTACGTCCAACAGTTGGCACAAGTTAGCAACTACAAAATCAGCTGCTAAATTAACTGGCGAATTTATACAAACTGTTTTATGTTGGGATATTATAAGCCTAAAATGGTCTCACTCCCTCTCATCTAAACAAACTAACAGTTAGATCAATTATTATGAAATTGGTAGCCTACAAGTCTAGTTTATGCATAGCTCAGTATTTACTTTTAGCTATTGCAATATTTAGTTAACAATGACACCGATAAACTAATAAAATAGCCTTTATTGATTTTAAATTTACTCTGATTGTCACTCCAACTGAATAGTTTTGCAGTTAAGTGTACGTTTTGAGGTTATCTGTATACTGATCGCTTTCATTATTTTCATTAATCAGATATCATTATTAACTGTATGATTAAAATAAAATATGTATTGTCACATTTATTTGAACCGTTAGGCCTATCGCAAACAAACTCAATCTATTAAATTGTTTTACCGTATCAATAAATTTTGTTCAGTAGCCTACGGCAATACCTACCTACTATAGACTAATTATAAAAAATATGCAACAGACTAGTTAGTTGTTTTCCTAAATATTTCTCATGGCATAAAAACACAAAGCTATCAATATTGTATGAATATGGGATATTGGTAATCATCTTTTATTATAATTTATCTGATAGGCCTACCAATGGGGCAATAACATTTTTTACTACATTGGTATCCTTTGAAAATCGGTATCTCATTTCAAATTGCCGTTTATCAAATTATCATAATCCCGAATATACCGTTTAGGGATCCTTCCATAATAACATAAAAAATCAATAAATTCAAAAAAAATCCTAATTAATTAGCGATTTCTTGTGTCATTAGAATCACTTATAAACTCGCTAAATTTCCCCAAAGGTACGTTGGTAGCTACCTTCAGAAAATTACGAATTCGAAGGTACCTTTAGGCCAGCTACTGAAAAGGAAGCGACTCTGCATTGCAAATTAACCTGAGGTAGCCTTTAGGTAACTTTAAAGAAGGTTTTAAGGCTTCGTTAAAATCTATACTTAAGGTTTGACTCTGCATTCAAAAATCATATCTTAAGGCCTCCTGAACTCTTCCTTTCCTTAAGGCTACCTTAAGAAACGACTATGAATACCAGCCGTAGAAGTAGTTTGTTTACTATATGGTTGTTTCCTGTTTCCTGTCTATCTTAACTCTATGGAGTAAGTTGTTTGTCTAGCTTTGTCCAGCCTAGAATCAGTGAGTGGGAAAAGCATAAATCAAAGTAATTAATAAATCAATTTGATAACGGTAATTTGTAAGATTAAAATTCATTTGTAAAAAAAAATATTATTTTCAAACATTTTAATTTTGTAATATGAAGAATATTTTACTTTTGTATTGTTAAAAAAAAATTAAAATATAATTGTACCCTTATGAATGCATTTTTACTTATAACATATACCATAATATTGTTCAATTATGTATATATATTTTTAATTGCTCATGTATCAGTATATGCATTTTTATTTATATCTAATATTATTATTATGTCTATATTGTTAATTTCTTAGGTAGCTAACTTTTATAGTTTTTTTAAGAATCAACTTAGTTGCTCTGAAATCCAGTTAAACATTATATCCTCCTACAGAAAGTAAAATTGGTAACCCTAGAAGTAAATCAACAGTTAACTTGAATCAAATGTATGGACCTTTACATTAATGATTAACTTGGTGTATAATAATACATAATTAATGTAAAGGTCCATATATTTGTACATAACTTATAACTACGTAGTGCAGTATTGTAAGCATAAATTATTTATGTCTACGATACTGTACTACGGCGATCAAGGCAACTTTTGAATTTATGAGGGTATTTTTGGTACTAACTAAGGGTAATTTTGCTTGGGTGGTCTGGCAGCACTGCTTCTTACTTCCCTCTCGAAGTCTCGTCTCGAAGTGCGTGTGCATGCCCGGCGTGAGGAATCTGAATCTGTAGACTGTAGGTAAGTTTGTCGTTTATAGTTGTGTGTATAAATTAAACTTTTTGATAACTATGTAATATTATTTACTGAACAACTTGTTTATTTAATTATCTAAAATGTTACTAATAACAATTTGTGGGTTCAGTAGTCAGTTTGAATTAATTTGTGCCACCAATTATTGTGTTGGTCTAGAAGTAGACATTGAGTTATTCAATTCAAAGTGAGGGGTTTATAAAATTGCAGTAAATATAATAGGTTTGTTTGTGGTACACATATTTTAGTTTGTGTTCAAGAAAGTAATCAAAATGGGTTTAGGATTGGTAACGATTAATAATTACTGATCGTGTAAAAAGCGATATAATTTGTAAGTACGCATACTGTATTCAGTAGTTGCCCAAAATGCAAAGCAGCGGTAAACGGCAACCATTTTGTTTATTGTTTGGAGAGACGCCTGAGACGGAGAGAGATTCTGACCTCATGAAATCGTTTCAGATTCCATGATTCCAACAACACTTGTCTTGTTAGATCCAAGTAAGTGTGTAGCGTATAGTTTTTAAATTTATTACCGTAATACATAGAAATAGGGATAATCCTTTTAAATTTATTGTGCTTGTTATAACCAAGAATTTATGAAACAGGCCTAAATGTAATCTAGGCTCTAGGCAGCCCTGATATCCCTCGGCACTAGATGGAAAGCATTCTGTTTTTAGTTTTTCAATTAATTATGGGATTATCGGTGCAAGTTGTATGGACAATTATCATTATGTAAGTTATGAGGTTTTCATTTAACACTTACACCAGACTTTATTTGCTCATTTTTTATATGTTAAAAGCCAACATTTGGAAGCCTAGGCTACTATAAAATGCAATACAGGTAGGTAAGTGAAAATAATCCTTTGTTCCCATTTTTTTTCATTGACTACATTCTAAGTTGATTGATTGAAAATATAACTTTACTTTAAGGGTCGGCCAAGTTGGCTGACACTCCATAACACCAATGTTAGGCCTAAATTAAAATCCAAAGTGTTCCGGTAAAGATGGAGAACGGCGTGACCAGAGGTTTTTTTTTAAATTTCTTCATATTATGAAAGAACACGTTAAACTGATTATAAAAACAAGAAAAATAGGTACTAATTGCGAACGGCGTGTCCAGAGGTTTTATTGCCGTTTTATTTCGTCGTTATTATCACATTATATAATTAGAATTAAAAAAAACTAGAGGTACTGACCTATACTGTTTAGTCACAGTATGTTGCCGATAACAGTATAATTATAATATTTTGTCGTTATTATCACATTATATAATTAGAATTAAAAAAAAAAAATTAACTGGGTGTGCTTAAGACCACACGTTGGAAGTGATAACTTCTATGACTACGGAGATTTTTAACTCGGTAAATGTGTACAATTATAAGGATTATAAAACTGTAGGCCTATTTGTTCAAATTGTTTATTTATATCCGTTATTATATATTTAAAGAAAGGTAAAAATATTATCTTTTAGTTACCTTTTATTTCATATTGATAGATCAAATGATTTAGAAGTTGTTAATATTAGAGTAAAGAAATTAATAATCAAATATGTTATACAAAGATGTACGAATGTTTGCGAAGTTAAACAGTAGGTATCCTTCTTTAAATTTGTATAAACGAATATATTGATGATCAAAGGTTAGTTTTATATACAGTTTATAACCCCAAAACAAATCTTATAACGTGTAGAAGCCCATATAACTTATAGTTATAGAAGCCTACATTAGTTGTATAACTAATATATAAGAAAATTAACATCACAAGAAATTTTAATGGTTGAAGTTGTAAACATAACCCCAAAATATAATCTACGCTGGTTTTGTTTAAGAATTACAGATGATGGGCGAAATCAGCTGTTATATTATATTAACTAATTCTTATGTGTTAATTTGATTGCTATGCTAATAAATGTAAATAATGTATTAATAATATTCCCTCTCCACGATCTGACTTGTGTCTAAACTAAAGCGTGACGCGAGATCTCGCGAGAAATCTGGCGTGATGCGAGATCTCGCAGGAAATCTGGCGTGACGCGAGATTTCGAAAACATAGCCAAGTCGAAAGTGCCCAACGGGCCAATAGAAGTTATCACTTCAAAAACTAGAGTTACTGACCTATACTGTTTA
>JAGFPH010003003.1:154229-168026 GCA_018207615.1 Philaenus spumarius
TCACAAGACAATTGCTAAATTAAATCAATAACGAATGCGTTATATTTCTATCATAAAATTTGTCATGAATTATATTTATTTTAGTTTATTTTGTAAACACTTTTTCGATTTCAAAGCTAATATTCCTCCATTTAAACTTTAGCAACCACCAGTCTGCTACCAAATGTTAGGCGTATGAATAACATAAATTAAGATGCTAAGGCAAGCAGTGGAAGCAATAGAAACTTTTAATATTTAATTAGTAAGCTTAGCCCCCTAACCACGTCCCTAGGAATAATGGAAGGAATTAATTAGCCTTGTTTCAATGATGTATTCACAAATGTATATAATTGCAATGATTTTAAATTGGATATACAACATTTATAACTTTAAACTAAAAATACGAAAATGAAGAGGAGTTTCTTTACAATTAATGATTTAAATGAAATTTATCTTTTCTTATTCCAACCAAAATAAAATGAACTTACATTATAAAAGAAAATCAAACAAAACAAAATTTTACAATTTAACCTAAGCAACACAAGAAATGAATGTTGTTTATACAAGGTTTTAAGAAATTAAAAATGTCCTGCGCATATGAGTCTCAAATTACGAAATTATAGTCTGACCTGTTGATGATAGTTGATTGATACCAACATAACTTCTGAGATGTGATGGCGTTAGCGTGGGCAGCATGAATAGTTTAGTGGTACATTAGACAATTGTAACTTTAACGGATACTGACGACCATTGATAGCTGGAATTATGATATAAAACATTAAACTTATTTGATAATGTGCAGTCTATAATTTTGCTTATAGTTAGTAAGGGCACAATTATCCTAACGCAATACAGTAAATGCACAACCATTTGCTCCAGTCCAAACTAAACGACTAGTCTCACTCGTGGTAACAGCTGTTCCAAACAGGGGTTGTCTGTTTGCTTAAGCAAACAAAGTACTTGAGCCCAAACTAGATAATCTTTCTACATAGTAATGTAAAGTAAACATAGTCATTGTTGATTTAGTTTCATGTTGATAAGAAATATCATGCAATTTACGCTTTACATAAACAACTTATGTATAGTTTGAATCTGTTTGTTTTCAAATTTTAATTCTTATTAATATAATAAACTAAATAAATGTCTTTGATTTTCGTTGCAGTACCGTTTAGTTGAAAGTGGAATTGTAAAACAACTTACAGAAGACAACAAACCATCAATGTCTACATCCTCATTGCGCACTTTCTGTGATTATTGGAATTTCAAGTCAGGTTGTTTTTCAGAAGAAATTACCACAGTAGAATAGGGTTTGATGCTAAGATGGGGTTTCCGAATGTTTTGATACCAGTAAAGGTTTAAGACAGGGGTGTTTATTGAGCCCGTTGTTATTTTCATTATTTATGAATAATCTGGACGAGATCCTGAGTGAGGGATGTTTGTTTGGAGATACCAAAGTGAGAGTGTTACTCTACGCGGATGACATCGTCTTAATAGCGCCCACAGCAGTAACATTGCAGTATATGATCAATAACTTGGAAAATTATTGTGACGTCTGGAATTTAAAGATTAATTTAGAAAAATCCAAAATAATGGTTTTTAGAAATGGAGGTAATTTGGGAAGCGAAAAGTGGCGTTATAAGGGCAAGGAAATAGAGTGTGTTAACAATTACAAATATTTGGGACTGGTTCTTACACCGGCATTGTCGTTCCAAACACATCTAAGTCAGAAACTCTCCGTTTCTAAAACAGCTATAAATCATGTTTGGGTAAATTTAATGAGGAATAAATGCGTGCCGTTAACTTCAAAATTTCAATGCTATAGAGCGGTTTCTCGATCTATTTTGTGCTATGGGGCGCAGGTTTGGGGATACCGCGAATACGATTCAGTCGAACAGTTGCTACGTTTTTTCATCAAACGAATTCTAGGGTTACCACCAAATACGCCTAACTATATGTTATATTTGGAAACGGGCCAGGAACAGGTGTATTTGTTTACGCTTAATTTGCACATTATGTACATGCTAAGGATCTTTAAAATGCCTCCAGATCGGCTACCTAATATCTTAGCTAGACAAATAGTAAATAAAAACTTGTGTTGGTTTAGGGAATGGCAATTGTTGGCTTGGAAGCATTCTGTTATAATGTCTGTTGAGCCTGGGTTGCAGGTGGAGTGGGGGAGTCAGCTGTTCGGATTGCTAAATGCGATAAGAATTGAAATGGGGCAAAGGTGTATTAGAGCAGCTGAGTCTGCCATTCATCACTTAACATACAGAAATCTTTGTTTTCAATTAAATAATAGGGCATATTTTAAGGATGATATTAATATAAATGTAATTAGATGGATTTTTAAATGTCGAGGTGAACTACTTCATTTAAATTATAAACCATGGGTAAAAAATATAAATTATAATTGCTCACTATGCAATCTGGGAGAAAGTGAAAATGTTTTTCACTTTGTGGCTAGGTGCCCAATGTTGAGAGAAATAAGAATAAGTTGGTTTAAGTTGCCGGAGTTAACCAGAGATAGGTTTTTGATTTATTTAAATGGTGAGGATTGGGTGCGGCTTGTAGGATATCTGAGGCAGGCTTGGATGTACAGATGGAATTTGATAAATGAGTTCAATTATTGAATTGTAGGCCTATAGCTGGGGTTAAGGGGGGGGTGTAAGGGTTTACATTCAAAATAGGTACATAATTTGTTATTGTGTTATCTTTGCAATTATTATTATTTTTATGTATATTTTAGTATAGGGGCATTATTTGCTATTGGGTTATATTGCAATTACTATTGTTTGTTTTTTATGTATATTTTAGTATAGGTGCATAATTTGTTATTGTGTTGTCTTTGCAATTATTATTATGTTTGTTTTTTTATATGTTTGTGTTACTATTGTCAACTTAAATAAGTTAAGAAATCTGTGTTTATTTAATGTTAATTGTGAGAGAGTGGTGTGCCAACCGGGCAAAACGGTCGTATGGCCATTGCCCTCTTAATGCGAGTTAGGAAGGTTTTGTTTATGGTTTCATATGAATAAAGCATGTTTTCATTTCATTTCATTTCTATTTCCTCGGGTGGCACTATTCCGGCCAATTTGTTGGTTTCGCCTGGCAACTAGTACGGCCAAAGTACTCCTAGCTAGACAAGGCTCCTCTAGCTTTGGGTGAAGACTTCAGTTTCCCTGGAAGGCAGTTTGCTTGATAGATAGTTGGCTTGATGTTTGCTTGATAGTTCGCTTGTTGATGTTCGCTGGTCTGTTGGTGATCGATCGATGATAATATTTTGGCTTATTTCCCCCGTATATATACAGTTCTCCAGCGAAAAGTAACACCTTGGGGACGTAGTCGGCGAATTACCGGGCAGCAAAGTTGCCGAGTTCCGAGCCACTGTAAAGATGAGAAGTGTTGGCGCGTTAATAAGTTAGCGGTTGTTAGCATTAACTTAATATTTTCGTTAGAAGTTACGCGGGAGATTGTAACCTTCTCGGACGTAGTGCGATGAACGCCGAGAAAGTTTGAAGTCATTGTTTCGGCCGTTTGTGTGATAATATATTTAGTTATACGGTAGAAGTGAAGGAGCCGTTCGCAATGAGGTCGCAGTGTCCTTGGCGGGAGAACGTGCCTACGTTTCCCAGACAGCTGCAACAGGCCACATTTTCGGCCCTTATCAGTGCCGAGACAAATAAATTTTTGCCGCCACGTCTGAGCTAGGTCATCATTTTTATTAAATTCAATTTTTCGGAGCGGCAACAAGTTATTTGGCGCCCATCGCGTAGGGCTTTTATGAATCTCAAAAGAGATTCACGGATTCCACGACCACATATATCGATTCACACTTCTGGGAGTGTCAAAACACCCAGTGGCGACCATTTAGATTCAAACGCACATGTCGATTTTTCTTTTTATTTTTGTATAATCATTTTGTTTCTACCAATTTCAATTCATTTTTCAAACTTCAAATTCATTTTAATCTTAATTTTAAAGTCAATTTAATTTTTATTCAATCAAAATGCCGTCTACACGCAGCCAAAGTCGGCAATGCTTCGCCACGAACTGCGCTTCGACCAGCGAAAATACAATCAATTGCACAGACTGCCAAAGGGGCTTCCATAATGTCTGCATAAATAGAGAAGACAATGCCAGTCTGGGATTGCCGTACCAATGTTCTCCATGCGCGGAACGCTCGCAACCGTCACCGACACCGTCGACATCGTCGCATACAACGGAAGAACTGGCACAGATAGTAGCTTCGATCATTCAGGCAACACGGGTACCAACGATTGTACCGATTCCGAATTTCCACGGGGATGGCACAGAAGACCCGGAAACATATTTACAACAGGCTGAAGTCGCCATGCAAACGAACAACTTACCAGTAAATAACTATGTGACAACAATAAGCGGGGCACATCCAAGGAACGGCCTAGCAATGGCTCGAACAATTCCGGGGAGTCAAATTGCTATGGGAAGAATTTAAGGCGCGGTTCATAAGTAAATTTGCATCCGTAAGCACGACCGCGGGATTAATCTCCGAGCTATACGGCAAACATCAAGGTCCTAATGAACCCGACAGCGCCTTCATACATCGGAAAATCCAGTTATTCAGCAGGTTGACGCCGAACTCTCCAGCGAACGTGAACGCCGATACCTGCACAGAACTTTTGAATCCAAACATCCGTTCTCGCTTAAGAGCTGCGAGGATAAGGAAGATGGATGAGCTAGTGGAAATAGCGGCCACCATTGAAAGAGACCTAGGAGAGGAGAGTAAGGCGCAACCAACACAGGTTCAGAAGGAGCCCAAGGCGGAAGAAAAGAGAACATACAAACCGCTGATGATGCGACCGATAATGGCGAGGCAGCAAGGAAGTTCGCTACCGAAATGCCACCACTGCCCGGGTTATCATTGGAACGCAAATTGCCCGGAAAGGAAGCCAATGGAGAAGGCCCCGGGAAACGAGCAAAGGTCAGGATGTACGGCCGACGTACCGACCTCCCGGAAGTAATCGTTGGCATCAACGCGACAGGGGAAGAAGTCCCCAGGATCCCAGTCACGATTAACGACTGGGAAACCACCGTCCTACTGGACTCTGCCGCCAGTAGGAACTTTATAAAAACAAAGCAATTAACCAAATGTCAATTAAAATCAAAAGAACCCGGACCACGATACGCGCAGCTAGCACAGAAAGATACTCGGCTAGAAATCCGAGGGCAGCTGGGTGTCAACATCACCGTTGGAAAAGAGGAAATGGAAGTTAACTTCCTAGTAGCGGATGAATTGAACGAAGTAATGCTACTAGGATACCCGAACGATGCTACTAGGTCGGCAACAAACGAAGCAAATCTTGATTACCACAGGGAATGCGTCACGTTTGGGAAAGGACGCCGAAACACTGTTTACTGGACGTCGCGACGCCAGAGGGGAAAGGACTTTAAACATCACATCCCAACGAAGCACCAACCTCTATTTAGCCGCATACTCGAAACTCACAACACTGCATTTCACCAGACTGGTCCATTGGGAAGAACGAGAGCCACGAGCCACGAGATCCTTTTAACAGACAACACGCCGATAAAAATCGCGCCGTATCGTTGTACACCGGCCAAACGGCAAGTAATTCGGGAGCAAGTGAGAGAAATGCTTGCCGAAGGAATCATAGAAGCGTCGACGTCAGCCTACAGTTCACCGGTAGTCATCGTAGAGAAAAAAGACGGGAAACCTCGATTTTGCGTTGATTATCGGAGGTTAAATAACGTAACGAAGGACAGCGTTCAACCTATGCCGGTGATCCCAATGGACCCGGCCTCCAAGGAATATACGGCATTTTCCACACCCGACGGTGGCAGCTACCAATTTAAAGTTATGCCGTTTGGCCTATAGAATGCGCCGAGCTATTTCCAACGGCTCATGTCGCAGGACGTACTTGCAGGATGCAACATGAATTACTGCAAGGCGTACCTGGACGACGTAATAATCTTCAGCAACACCTGGAAGGAGCATGCAGAACATTTGGGGCGTGTCTTAGAGAGACTCACAATGCACCACAAAGAAATGCCACCTCGGGAAGGAATCGCTGGATTACCTCGGACATGTGGTAACCAGCGCTGCAAACCATCCACAATCGTCGCACTTGGAGGCCATTCAGGCAGCAAAAACACCCCGGACCCGGCGAGAACTACGAACGAAGCTTTTTAGGGCTATGCAATAGGGTGAGAGAGTACGTACCAAACATCTCAACCCTCGTCGCACCCATGACGGACCTACTGTCCGATACGAAGTTCAGATGGACCGAAAAGGCCAACTCGGCATTCGACAGGACCAACATCGCCCTAAAAAGCCACTCACCATTAGCTCGTCCGGATGACCATCTTCCATACACACTTCAAACCGACGCCAGCGTGTTCGAAATCGGAGCGGTATTGTACCAGGAAACATCGGAAGGCTAACGACACGTCATCTCATGGGCAAGTGCGAAGCTAAATTCCGCAGAAAGGAAATACCACAGCAATGAGCAGGAGTGTTTAGCAGTAGTCTGGGCAATAAAAAGATATCGGCCATACTTAAAAGGAAAACCCTTCAAATTAAGAACTGACAATAGGAGCCTAGTATGGCTGAATTCGATGAAGGATACTTAAGCGAAACTAACACGCTGGTCATTGCTGCTCCAGGAATATTCGTTTAAGGTCGAGCACTGTCCAGGAACAGCCAACGATTTCCCCGATGCCTTATCCAGGAATCCAGGAGAGGATGTAATGAAGTGATTTTCCACTTCCATATTTTTTTTGTATTGGAAGTATTAAACAGTGTTCTAGAAGGAATTGAACCTTGCCTTACTCTATTAAGACAGGCCTTATCAGATAAACTCAGTTAAGTAAACAGAATTGTTTAATCTGATAAACAAGTAGAAACATAACATACAGCAATGTCAAAGTCTACCCCCACTAGTGGCGCGCGCATCTACTCCCACTCTTCAGATCAAGGGTACATAAAGGCCAACGCAGCACAGTAAGAGTCACTTGGGTTCCACCAGCCCAACCTCCCCGACTATACCGGCGTGATGAGCCGATAGTCATACCGTTCCTTGGTTAGTACCGGCGTGCTGAGCCGATAGTCAACCGTTCCTTGGTTAGTACCGGCGTGCTGAGCCGATAGTCAACCGTTCCTTGGTTAGTACCGGCGTGCTGAGCCGACTAGCCATCCCGTCGACTATACCGGTGCGTTGAGGAGATAGTCCCGCTGTATCCTGGTTAGTACCGGCATGTTGAACCGACGACGTATCATCCTCTCGACTATAACGGCGTGTTGAGCAATTAGACACACCTTATCCGAGTCGTCCGAGGACCTCTCCAGGCGAACCGATCCAGTTAGACTTCCGATACTCTAATGATCAACAAGGGACTACTAGCATCGATCAACGACCCTGATTTACCGAAAGTGATGTTAAAGACACTATATAAAAGTGAAAGTAAACAGTGATACAGTTTGATATTATAAGAAATAATATTTTGTTTTTGTACCGATTAATTATATTGAAAGCAATAATAAAAGTTGAGTTAAACAGAAGTATCGAATATTGTTAATTGTATAATAGAACCCACTCCAAAAGAGTGTATCTGGGACGAACGATATAGTTGAAGCAATTTAGGTATACCTTCGTACTGTAAGCGAAAGCAATGTTACAGATTTTGGCGCCCGAACAGAGGCCGTTATATGGTCTGCTGATACCGAACTAGTTAATTGACAAACCTTCAAACCGAATCATAGAAGATATCCGTTACATAATGGCGAAATCAAATACTAAACATGAAGGACTACCAATGCCGAATAAGGATGAAACCGAACCCGATCCAGCGAGTGCTGACGTGAGGGTTCGATGGATCTATAAGTTAAGCAAGGCCGAAATTACCGAAGAGTTAAGTAAATTCCAACTAGACGCAACCGGAAATCTTAGCGAGTGCCGAAAACGACTTGTTTATTTCATAAAAGGATTCTTTAGAGAAGAAGAGAGGATAAAAACCAGAGCTACTGCAGCAAGCCTAACAGATGACCGGAATGCAGCAATCAACTTTTCTACCGAAATGAGCAACAGCGCAAATATTTGTTCTTTAGTCAGCAAGTGGAATCTACATTATGACGGAGGAAAAGATGTGGTCTTATTCCTCGAGAGGTTAAACAAGTCAAAGACTGCTTACAATGCCGATAGAGAACAACTACTACAAACTCTTCCAGAATTGCTGAAAGAAAAAGCTCTACTATGGTAAAGGAATGGCAAATCTCTTTGGAATACCTGGGATCAGTTCATGAGGAGTTTTGAGGTTTAATACTTGCAATACAATTACAGAGAAAACCTGGACTTGGAAATTCAAAGCCGCACCCTGGGTGAAAAGGAAATGTTCAAAGACTATGTAGTGGCAATTCAGACTTTAATACGAAGACATGGAGGTTACAACCAAGAACAACAGTACCAACGAATTTACCAAAACATGTTACCAGAATATAAATTATATGGTTTGCGTAGTAATATAAACCATGTAGCTGGTTTAATGCAAGCCGCCAGTGAGTACGAAAATATCAGACAGGCTATGTCATCTTATAAACCACCGAGAAATCCTGCTCAATCCAGTTTCCCAGAAGTTGCATATCAACATCAGAGAAGTCATGCTAAGATGCCATCGCTAGTAATAAACCAGCAAAACGATAAATTTGGCAACCCAAGACATCATAACCAGAATTACTCGACACAAACTAAAGAAAATGAACCGATCCAGTGCTGGAACTAAGTTTGGTCATTTTGCTAGCACATGCAAGTATGGAAAAAAATATAGATGTAGATTTTGCAAAACAGAGGGAAAAACCATGACTTGCAAATGTCCACAGGCAGCTAACTGCCGGAGGACTTGGCAATCACGGGGCCATCCAAGTCCACAACAGTAAGGAACCCCAATCCATTCAGTACAGAAAAGGTCGAATCAAGTATGAACCAAGGCTCAAGAATTTTTGTGAACATATTGATTCAGAATAAAATATTTAAAGCACTGCTGGATACTGGAGCCTGTAAAACCTATATCAGTCTAACGGCTATGAACAAACTTCAGCACAGTCAAATAAAAGTACGAAATACACATCAAGAAGCACAATTAGCCGACGGATCCATAGTTAGAATAACCACAGAATACGAGTTACCGTGCAGGGTAGAAGGAAGAACTAAAACTATTCGAGCATCTGTTTTACCGGGAATAACTACTGAAATAGTGCTGGGAGTGGATATGATGACGGAATGAAGTCTTGCTATACACTTAAAATCAAATAGGGTTATCTGGGAATCAAGCAGAGCAAACTGTATACCGAAATGGAACAAACATGAGTCAAGAAACGCTCTTCCAACAGTAAGATCGTTAACGCCATTAGAAGGAACCAACATGCAGCAATTTCTAGATGGAGATTCCAAAATTTGCAAACTTGAAAGGCAAAACAAACCTTGTGAAGCATGTACTTAAACTAAAACCCGGAATAGACAACATAAAACAGAGGTACTACCCCAGGAACCCAGCAATGCAAGATATAATTAACGCTGAAGTCGACCGAATGTTGTCTGAAGGAATAATAGAAAAATCATCCAGTCCTTGGAGCTCACCAATTGTTTTGGTAAAGAAGACTACAGGAAAATACAGATTTTGTGTTGATTTACGCAAAGTTAATGATGCAACGATAAAGGATGCATATCCATTGCCGCAGGTGCAGGCTATACTAGACCGCTTAAAAGAAGCAGTATTTATATCAACCTTAGACTTAAAAATGGTTACTGGCAGGTACTCTTAGATCAGACAAGTAGACCAATGACGGCCTTCACCGTACCGACTGAAGGCCTATACCAATTCAAAGTAATGCCATTTGGGCTTCATTCTTCACCAGCCACCTTCCAAAGACTATTGGACCAGGTTATAGGGCCAACAATGGAACCTATGCTCTTGCATACCTGGACGATATAATAGTTATAAGTAAAACATACTCTGACCATATCAGACATCTGAAAGAAGTGTTTAAGCGACTACATGAAGCTGGACTTAGAATAAATCCTGAAAAGTGCAAATTTGGACAGAAGGAATTGATCTATTTGGGACATTTAATTAACGAAAAGGGAATACAAACTGACCCTGAGAAGATACGGTCTATTCAAGAATATCCCTATCCAAAAAATGTCAAAGATATACAAAGCTTTCTAGGAATGACCGCCTGGTATAAACGATTTATTCAGCAATTTTCAACAATAGCAGGACCTCTGCATAGTTTATTACGGAAGTCCGTTATTTGGAGATGGACAGAAAAGGAAGAACGTTCATTCAGAAGAATTAAGGAATTGTTAACTCGTGCACCTGTTCTCGCATGCCCTGACTTTAGCCAGCAATTTACAATACAGACCGACGCATCTGGCATAGATCTAGGAGCTGCCTTAACCCAGACAATAGATGGTAAAGAGGCAGTTATAAGCTACGCCAGCAGAACATTGACAGAGAATGGGCGAAAATTTTCCACGACAGAAAAGGAATGTTTGGCTGTAGTGTATGCCTTACGCAAATACAAACCATACATTGAAGGCTATCACGTAGTTGTAGTAACCGACCACCAATGCCTCAAGTGTCTTCATAAACTAAACAGCCCTTCAGGACGTTTAGCAAGATGGGTGCTCGAGCTGCAGCAGTATGACTTCGAAATCCAGTATAGAAAAGGAAGTCTCAATAAAGTAGCAGATATTTAGGAATAACTGTGCAGCCGAAACCACAGGATATAGCTCAGATAGAGCCAAAGGAGAAACAGGACTGGTACGATAAGATGACGGTAAAGGTACAGACGGACCCAACCAAGTACTCGAATTTTAAAATGAAGGAAGGAAAATAATAATTGCAAAAACATGTTTGGAACAATGTTGGTCACAGGAATGGAAACACCACTTCTCCTTGGAAATTGTGTATTCCAACCATACAGAGATATGGAATCATGAGAGAAAATCATAATATCCCTACAGCAGGTCACATGGGCATAATCAAAACTTATGACCGCATCGCCAGATATTACTATTAGCCAGGCATGTTTAGAGATACCGCAAAATTTGTTCGTCGCTGTAAATCATGTCAAAAGATTAAATACGACCAGCAACGGCATGCAGGAAAAATGCACTTCCATGAAATCCCAGGACCATGGACAGTGGTTAGCACCGACTTAATTGGGCCACTTCCACATTCAACGAAAGGAAACAAGTACATAGCAGTGTTCCAGGATTGTTATACAAAATGGGTAGAATGTGTCCCGCAACGGCAATCACAGTGGGACAAGGGCTGAAAGATAAAGTAATTTTGAAATTCGGAGCACCAGTAACATTGATCTCAGACAATGGTCCCCAGTATATTAGCAGAATAATGGCACAGATTGCACGAGATTATCAATTTAAACACAAATTTACCTCACCCGCAGGCTAACCCCGTAGAGCGAGTTAACAAAGTTTTGGAAACTATGATCGCTCAATTTTTGGAAAACGGTCAAAAGAAATGGACATGTACCTCCCGGAATTCCTGTTTGCTATGAATACTGAAACGCATTCATCTACAGGATTTTCGCCAGCATTTCTTAATTTTGGATGGGAATTGAGAGCTCCCGGAATACTGACAAATCCGGATACAGAGGACGCCGATACAAGGGAAGATTTTGATAATCGAGGGAAAATGATGGAAAATATTTTTAAGCTAGTGGATTTAAACCTCAAGAAGGCGTTTTCGACTCAAAGACATTACTACAACTTAAGACGGAGAAAGGTTAGGCCTCAACTTGGACAACAGGTTTACCACAAAGAAAGAAATATATCCTCAGCAAACAATGCCGTAACGGCAAAACTGTTCCGGACCCTATCAGATAACAAAGGTAATATCGCCCGTTGTAGTAGAGATAAGAAAACAAAACAAACCGATCAAAGTCCATGGAAAGGACTTAAAATTTGAAAGAAATCCAACATAAAGAGAAAGCATAATTGTTTAGCAGATACACGAAATGGGTAAACAAAAGCTGCATAAACTAGACTAAACCAGTTAATAGTACCCCCACTTTCAACACGCATTCAACACTAACTTCTTCTCAAGGTTCCAGGAGGATGGATACATGGCCGTAGAAAGATGGACAAAGAAGATAAAAATCTGCAGATTTCACATCCTCTTGTTCCCGATATTTGAGAAACGGCGCAAACATTGGTACCTCATAGTGGCGGATATGCGGTCAAAAATAATGGCAGCATACGACAGTCTGCTGGGAAAACATCGCAGAGAAATAGAAGCCGTGCCGGATTACCTAAGCAGCGAATATAAGAAGACAAACGCTCCATTCCGACGGCATAAGTAGACAAAAATCTTGGAAAATGTCCCACAGCAACAAAATAATTATGATTGTGGGATATTCCTTTGTGCGACAGAAGAAATGGTTACTCAAGGTCAGGAGCCAAAATACACGCAGAGGGATATACCATACTTGCGGAGAAAAATCCACAAAGAAATAGTGGGTAAAGAAATACTTCCTAGAGATAGGTCACCATAAACATAGGAAGCCGCGCAAGAAAACATCACCAGCGGTACCCCAAATGTAGAGTCTTCTCTGTGGAAGCCGGGCCATCTGAGACACGGCTGCCGTCTCCTGCCGACAGCACAGAAACGTACTCACCACCACTTTCAGTAATATTAGAACCATTATCACCGTTGCCGCCAACACCGCTTAGAGAAGGCTTGTCGGCCTTCTTCGATCGCCTTCTAAAGCGGACAAGATGGCAGACGATAAGGAGGATTGGGAAATGCTGAAGCTGCACCCCACGCATAACCTGCAGGAGGACTTGGCAATCGAAGAAACCAAAACGCCTACCAACAGTCAACAAGGCGGGGTGAAAAAGAGGAAATTCCGAAAGAGAGAAGGGGAGAAGATCACCAGACTCTGGAAGCCGCCAAAATAAAGGACTCTGGATGGTATTCTGTATTATTAAGGAGAGACATTTATTTTGTTTTTATTTGAATAAAAGAGTTTCATTTTTAGTTCCACAAAAGTATTTTATTTCCCAGTTCTCTTTTTTTCATTATTGTCCGAAGAAGGGAGGGGATGTAATGAAGTGATTTTCCACCTCCATATTTTTTTTTTATTGGAAGTATTACACAGTGTTCTAGACGGAATTTAACCTTGCCTTACTCTATTAAGACAGGCCTTTTCAGATAAACTCAGTTAAGTAAACAGAATTATTTAATCTGATAAACAAGTAGAAACATAACATACAGCAATGTCAAAGTCTACCCCCACAAGTGGAGCGCGCATCTACTCCCACTCTTCACATCAAGGGTATATATAGGCCATCGCAGCACAGTAAGAGTCACTTGGGTTCCACCAGCCCAACCTCCCAGACTATACCGGCGTGCTGAGCCGATAGTCATACCGTTCCTTGGTTAGTACCGGCGTGCTGAGCCGATAGTCAACCGTTCCTTGGTTAGTACCGGCGTGCTGAGCCGACTAATCATCCTGTCGACTATACCGGCGTGTTGAGCCGATAGTCCTACCGTTCCTTGGTTAGTACAAGCGTGTTGAGCCGACTAATCATCCTGTCGACTATACCGGCGTGCTGAGCCGATAGTCACACCGTTCCTTGGTTAGTACCGACGTGCTGAGCCTACTAATCAACCTGTCGACTATACCGGCGTGTTGAGCCGATAGTCCTACCGTTCCTTGGTTAGTACCGGCGTGTTGAGCCGACTAATCATCCTGTCGACTATACCGGCGTGTTGAGCCGATAGTCATACCGTTCCTTG
>JAGFPH010003004.1:0-11957 GCA_018207615.1 Philaenus spumarius
TAAACATGGGCGCCCACACCTATGGGCAGAGGGGGTTACATCCCCCCCACCCCGAATCCCAGGGAAAAGAAAATATTTATATTATTAATTATAGTCATGTATTTTTCATGTATTCTCATTGTATATATCAAGAGATTAGCAGTAAATTAGGCCTATGTTTTAAATGTTATGTGCCGTTTGATTTTACTTATACTTATTTTATTTTTTAGAAGAGTTCAAGCATGACCTGCAGGGTCACTACTTGGTGCGGCCTCTAGGAGTGTTATAGGCCTTTGTGGATTCACTGAAGGCGTAAAGGCACAGACTCAATGCATTGTGGGTTAATATTTCACCTAAACAGCCTAATTGGCTTCACAAATTTTAAAAGTTTTCTTGGGGAGGTCAAACATATCCCTGGACTCCTTTGCCGAAGGAGTGGAGGCTACTCCTTAACACGTTCAATGCTACGCAAATTTCGTATTTGCTATGCTAGGAGCTGACTTTTTATTTTTTTATATTTATTGCCTAAATGAGTAGAAATTACTTTATTTTTTATTTTTGAACCTTTTTACGTAATAATCACTATTACTTTAAAGCGGACGCACATGTGCGTCCATGGCATACAGGATTGAAATTGGCGTGCGAAGCTCGCAATGCATTGTGTATTGAAAATACTCCCAATACGGGGGTTGGGGTGCAATGCACTGTGCATCGGCCCCTTCTCATAGTTTTCAGTGTAAAGCTCACATGTGAATTGTAGCAGTGAACGTGTTAAGCTTCATACCCCGGTCTAGCCCCACCCCCAACCTGACAATATCATATGCGGGCCCTTGTCTATAAAACTACTTTTGTACGGTAATTATGGTTTAGCCTATGTTTTATACTTAACGACGGCTCTAATCTTTGAAATCCTACTTAGTCTCGAATGAACGGTTTTTATACCGTTAAAATTGTTAACAATGCTGTATGTTTTCAAAGTCAATCCATTTAAAATATACATTTTGTATTAATGTACTACACAAATACAATTATCATTAATATTCATTGATTAAGGCAGTTTGTAAGTAATTTTGAAATTCTCATCATGAACATGCGTAATCGGTAGCGAGAAAAATTTAAGTGGAACGATTCACAGAATATCGTAGGTAAACAAATGTCGTACTTGGTTGTCACAGATGTTTGCTCTGTGTAGATTCTTGTATTTGTATAATACATTCTACCTAATATTAAAGTCCTATATGTCTTCAGTGTAAATAAAGTGAGATATGTTTTGTTTTAAAATATGCATTAGGTAAAGGGAACAATGTATTTCATCTTATATTAGTATAGGTTTCAAGAAGTTACGTTATTAGTCATATTTTATTTAAATTCTAAAATTAAAAAAAAAAATTTGGATGTGATTTTTGAGATATAAATTAATGTATAACTTTAAATTACGACTATAATATACTTGATCTGAATTTATTGTAACTTGTTACATTTGACCATAAAATAAAATTCTATAATAATCCATAGTTAATTATTGCCGAAGTTAATAATTCAACAAATAAATTTACCTGTGAAAGTTTATTGTTTCTCTACAACATGTAGGCTTGAATGAGTGCATTATATTATACCATCAGCATTTGAAACTACTTTTGTTGTGCTGTTTCAATTTGTCAAAGTGGCCACGAGCAAGTCAATTGTTTTAACTTGTCGAACTCGACAAAGTAAGTTCCAAAGTCGGAAAGATTTCGTTCGCATCCAAATCGAATAACGTGACCCATCAAACTAAAAACTGTGCTTTGAGTTTGGAAGTGCCAAGGGATTAGTATATATCGTCCTATCAAAACAAAGTTTAAAGAAGTGGAAAGTAACTTATAAAATTTACTGAGAGTTTATATCTAACAGATGTTTGTTCCAGAAATTAATTCAATGTTCAAGAAAATATACCGGGGTGAATCAGACCCCCGTGCGCAAAATAAGTTTCCGAGGCGCCATTTTTTTTTTTTTTGAAACGGTTAGAGATAAAGTGAAACTTTAAATACAAAAAAATGTTCGATTTTTTAAAACCTTTTCTATAATGTTGCTTACAACTAGCGCTACTATCTGGAGTTTTGAGTTTTTTGGTTCAATCGTAATACATAGCGCATGAGTAGTCTGATTTACCCTGTATTATTAGAATACTTCATGCGTTATTAAATATAAGAACGTGGGTTAATTGATTGTTTAGAAATAAAATTGAGTTTCAATAGAAAATAATGAGGAATACTTACAGTATGGCGCTTAAAATATATCGCAATTAATTGGCTAAGATAAAAATAAATCATGATAATGCACTTTAAGATGATTTAAATAAAACGTTCTTTGAAATTAACTTCAAATTAAATATGTAGTAATAATAGTACACATTTTATGCCATGGTTAAAAAGATGAGAAATTTACTTGTTCTTTTACGTTCTTACTATACTATAGTAAAGAGAAAGTATAGTTATCGCAAAAAATCTCATTGTGGAAATATCCGTTTTGGGACCCCCTGAGTCCGAAAAAAGTGATTTAAAAAAATGTCTGTCTGTATTTATACAATAGACCAGGGAAATTAGACAATAAATCCTAAATATTTTTCTACAGCACCGATCGAAATGCGGATTTCGGCATTGTGTTCGGAGAAATCTCGGACAAAAAGTGCATTTTGGGCAAGCATAAAGCGCATCTAAAAGCGCATCATTTCCCATAATTTATACAAAAAATTTGGATTCATGAAAACTTATCAAAATTTGTATACAGGGGTTTTGGGGGTCGCAGATTCCAAACCTGCCCTTGAAAAATATGCCTGACCACCTTGGTAAACCCATGGGGTCAGGGGGAACACTTTGGCAAAAAGTCAAAGTGCTCAGTAAATTACTCCAAAATGTACATTCCGGGGTTTTTGGGGTCGCTAATTCTAATTTGCTCTTCAAAAATATGTCTAATCACACTGGGACCACTTGGGGGCAGGGATTGGGGGCACTTCGGCAAAACGTAACAAAGTAGAAGTGCAGTAGAATCAATCTGTGGGACCTTCAAATATTTTACCGAAGTGCCCCCTGGGTGGTCCCAGGGTAGTCGTACATATTTTCAAGGGCAGATTCGGAATCTGCGACCCCCAAAACCCTCGCATATATATCTCGATAAGTTTTCATGAATTCAAACAATTTTTATAAATTATGGGAAATGATGCACTTCTAGATGCACTTTATGCATGCCCAAAATTCACTTTTTGTCTGCCGAAATTATATGTAGACTTTTTTCCTGAGGCTTCTCCGAATACAATGCCAAAAACCGCATCTCGATCGGTGCTGTAGAAAAATATTTAGTTATTCTGGATGATTTTGGTCTAATTTCCCTGGTCTACAAAGCTAGAGAAAAAACTATTTTATCGATTTCGAACAAATTGTTTTTTCATGTTTTTGAATTTTTTTTAAAAAAAACCCAAAAATTAGTTATTATTTTTCTATAAAAAAACGGATCTAACGATTTTGATAAAATTTGGCTTATTTGTAACCATTAATGTACCCTAAATTAAGCAAAAAAACCCGCATATTTCTAAAAATTCTCGTTCAGCTAAAAATAATAATATTTATTGGTTACTCTCCTACTTTAATGCATCCCCTCTCCTACATATATACAATTATAAAGTCACAGTGAATCTGTTTAATAATTATTTAAATATGTTTGTGAGAAAGTATGTGCCAAATTCTGGTACCGTTTATTTAAGGGTCGGCTCTAGCAGTCGGCCATGTTGGCTGACACTCCATAAGACCAATGTTAAATTAAAATCCAAATTTTTCCTTTATTTTTGATCGGAAAATTATAAACGATATGTCATTTTAAAGCTATGGTCAATATGCGTGCAAATGGCTTTTTAAAAATTAAGAAAAATATTTTGTTTAATATTTATTAACAATTTAAAACATTAATTTTAATATTTTTTTATGTTGTCACTATTAATTATAGCGAAAAACTACCCAAGCCATTCGCCTGAAGAGTTTCGTCCCCAAGATTTTGGTATTTTTTTTTTAAAACGCTATTTGAACAATTGCGGGTTTTAAATGGATTTAGGCTGAGCAATGTCCGTGTAACCTACCGCCGCTATAGGGTGATTTTAAATATTTTTTAAGTTGTAACTATTAATTATAGCGAAAAATTACCAAGCCATTCGGATAAAGAATTTTGTCCCCAATAGCTTGGTATTTTAAAAAAAAAACGCTATTTGAATAATTGATGGTTTTAAACGGATTTAGGCTGAGCAATGTCCGTGTAATCTACTGCCGCTATTAGGGAGTCGCGTTTTGCTTTCTGTTTTACTAGAGCCGACCCAAAGGTATGCAATCTTTAGTAATATTACATAACCTATAAGACGTTAATATTAACATAGAATTAATCACGTAATTGTCTGTTATTGGTACAGTAATTACTAACGAGGGTTACTTGCTATCTGTCAACTAATATTCCATAAAATTAATTTTGTTTTAACAATAAATTGATCAAATAAATAAGAAAGATGGGTATTTATCAAATAATGAATTATAAGATATTCGTTAACTAAACTATCTATAGCAGAATTAGTTTAGCTAATAGATAGTTAAACTCAATAAATAAAATAATAATTCACACTCCTCAACCAACCATTCCAATTTCAATCTACTCTACTTTAAAGCAGAGAGTTCATTAAAGTGTATTACTCATAAATATGCAAATAACACATTTTTACTGACTATGGCCACCATAAATAGTGTTTGTAAGTCAAACGACACTATGCTACGCTTTAACCTAATCTACTTGCTGAGCTATAGATGTAACATTAAAAAATGAGAAAAGTGAAACATCTAATTTGTGAAATCATTGTTTTTTATTTAAAAACTGTAATTACAATTAATTTTATTTTTTCAGGATACCGACAGTAGCTCTAACATATCAATTCCACCTTCTCGCCAAGTCAAAAGAAACCCTCAACAAAAGTAAGTAAGATTATACACTAGAATGTCGAAATCATCTAATTTATGTGTAACAATAAGAGTTTGTCTAATGTACTATTTACTAATTCTGAAGTTACGAAACCAGAAACTTTAGAAAATCATTCAGCTAATATCTGTGAAGTAGAAATGTACATCTGCGAGGATTGCTGATTTGATTGTTGTAGCTATACTATTTTCAGTATTTCAGTAATACAACAATCACACCCGAACTTCTCTCGTCTAAAGGTTACTTTTCAAATACATATTTTCATAATGGCTTACAGTTTTCATAACATTTTTCATTTAAGATATAATCATCGACCTTTTTTGCATAAAGGTACCCACAATTAATATTCCTAAGTTTCGAACTATAATTACTATTGAACGAGAAATACATAAAATCATACAAATAAAAGGTATCTCTTACGCGGCTTTGAACTTTCGTGTTATATTACAAAATATGTAATTATGATAAAACACTGTATTTTCCAAACATACAGGGTGGAACAAAGTAAGCGTTAAAAACTTCGGGAAATGGTTCTATGGGTCAAAATAAATAGAAAATCAAGAATAAAAATTTTTTCGAAAAATTCTTCATTTTTCAAATATCCGCCATTTTGTTTATTTTACTAAATAATTAATATCTAGAGAACGGTTTAACCGATTGAGTTCTAACTTGGCATGAAGTTTAACCTAACAATGATCTATCTTAAGCAAAATAAACGATTATATCCAGTAATGCATTTCAAAATGGCGGCTGTTTGAATATTTCAAACCTAAATTACTCAAAACCCGTAAATTTTAACAAAAAATATCAAGACACTTTTTTTGTAGCCCTTTTCATTCCCTATCGGTTTGTCTAACTGTTAAAACAATCGAATGAAGGATAAAGCTAAGTTATGTGTAATAATTGGTTTATTCAACCCGGCATCCTACAACACAGTAAATACTACAATATTGTATGTACATTTGCTGTCATTATCATTAACTTAACTATTATTCTTCATCCGACTGTTTTGATAGTTAAATCATCCGATAGAGAATTAAAAGGGCTACAAAAAAGGTACCTTGACATTTTTGTTAAAAAAACACGGTTTTTGAGTAATTCAATTTAGGTCTGACATTTTTAAACAGCCGCCATTTTAAAGCGCATGATTGGATATTAATTTTTTTAAGATAAATCATTGTTTGCTTAAACTTCAAGCCAAGTTTGAACTCAATCGGTTAAACCCTTCTCTAGATATTAATTATTTAGTAAAAGAAACAAAATGGCGGATATTTGGAAAATGAAGCGTTTTTCGAAAAAATATTACTTTTGATTTTCTATTTATTTTGACCCATAGAATCATTTCCCGAAGTTTTTAACACTACTTTGTTCCACCCGTCTCCTTTGTTCGGTTTCCAAAGATCTTTCAGAGTCTCTAATTGTAAAATTGCTTACTGTACAAAAACTCATTTACTTTTGCCGTTGTATATAAAATGAAATGGTCAAACTTAAAAGTTCGAACATTTTTCCATCTACATATTTATTATATATATTAGTTTTCCAGTTTCAGTTTTTACCCACATAGTGGCGAAAATGTGGATATTTTTATTAACCTTTGAAAATATTGCCCATTTTCTACCACTTTAAGCAAAACAAAGTAATTTCAAGGATGAGGTTTTTTTACAAAAGTTATGTATTGTATTCACTAAATTATTATTTTCATCAATCTAGAAACAAATTTAAATTCTGATTTCATTATGAGACACTATTTCAAATTTTAAACGTTCCACGCGCAATGAATTTATTTTACGATCTTTTTGAAACTGCTTACTAAGACTTATACACCAAAAGAAAGAAATTGCTACTTTAAAGTGACGATTTAATGAATTTATAGATAAAAGGTTGCGTACATTTTTCTAGGTAGATAACTGTGCAAAATTAAACTTTAAGAACTAAAATAATTTACTTTTAGAGATTTTTTTTGTACTATAAATATTTAAATATACCAATAATTCATTTAATTTTTAAATTAATAATTTTGCACTTTTAAACCAGAGATAACTCGTAACCCATTAATTTCAGCCATTTTTAAGACATCCTCGTGAAACTAACCTTACACATTAAACAACATCAAAGTTCTATGACGAGTTTTAAGTCGATATCTTTCAAAATTTCCCCAATTTCAGTCTATTAATTAAAACGCGTTGATATTGCTATAAATCAAATTTTGTATCTTAACTGAGGGATGTGTTGAACTTTTGTTAAATTTTACTGGGATACTTCTTTTAAATTGTTCGTCAAAATAGTTTGGGAGCAATCAATTATTTTTATTCGGGAGTTATTTAATTTAGTTTTTATTTAAGTTTATAATTATTTTGAATATTGTACACCACCTCTAAGAAATGAAGAATCTTGCATTTGCTCATCTTAAATATTTATTTATATGTAAATCTATTGTATGGTAATAAGTTTCAAAGTGTTTTTTTTTTTAATTCAGTTTCCTCAAGTATTGTTCCGCTTAAATCAATGATTTATTTACAAATAAAATTTTAATACGCTTAGCAAGTTCTTTCAAATGTCAAGATAGTTTGCCCAAAATAGTTGCCTTTATTGTTAAGTTATAATTGTTTGTATTACTAAGATAATACAGTGATCAGTGTTCCACGATGATAATAAACTTTTCTTTTAATGATCTAACATCATATCACTATTACTAAACTATAAAACAAAATACAGAATTGGACTAAATAAAATCATAAATGTAAAATAAAACTAATAGAAATAAACCAAATACCAAGCAATGTTTTGCAAAACAGAATAATTTACGTGAAATTCTAGGAAACACTTTCCGCCTCAAAGTGTTTTGTTCGGAGTTACCAAGAATTGCAATAACCGTTTAAACTAACATATTCGCAAAAATCATTACAATAGACAAAACATGATTTACAGACTACAAATTCTTGATATAAATTGTCCTTTACCTATAAACAATACGTAAGATATTGCAGATGTTAATATGTTTTATTTGCAAGTCATTTACAAAATTGTATCACTATAATATGCTACAGAAACGAATAATTGGATCAAAATCTTAAATAAACAGAGAAGTAATATGTTAAAAGTGCGAATAATGTAAATTTTATCTATTCGATTATTATTATTTTTAATTCTAATAAAATCTAAATATTTTACTGTTTCACCGCGATTTATAAAATCCAACCAGACAGATTAAGTCATGACAACAGCTGTAGTTTGACTAAAATACTGTAGGGGAATCTTGCGCACACGCAAAACTAGTGATCTGATATGAAGCATTATGTGGAGGTACTTTTTAATATGTGATTTTTTCGTTTTTCTGTTCTGAACTGAGCTGTTCTGAGACTGAGTGAGGCTTACATAATTCAGTCGTCCGAAGTTCTCAGGTAAAACTACATTTTTCAAATTAAACTTAACACTAATATTCAATCACAGTTTAGTTTAAATACAATTGTCAGTTTGTAAAAGAAAGCATAACTTAACTAAAATAAATCAATTTAATACACTAAATATAATTTGAAAATATTGCTTAATTCATTGTTCACTCTGTTTTATGCGTATTAGTCCAACTGCTATAAAGTATTATCGATATTAAATTTAAATGTATGCTTGGGTTCGTTTTCACTTATTTCATTCATAAATCCACATATTAATCACTTTGAACTTGTAAACGTAGTTACGAAAAAACTCTTCTCTCATTGCCTATGTAGTATATCAATAGAGTTAGCCTATCAAGCTAAAGAGTATAATGGCGGAAAAGTTCTGAAATTCATTATTAATTTTAAAGGAAGGTTAGGCCTGTAAATGGTTTCACAAATTTGGTTTGTCTATTTAAAATACAGAGGTTAGTTGATTGAAAATGTTCAGTTTCCAAGCAAAAATCAGCTGTTTACTGCAATCCCTCTAAACTGCCATGTAAGTGGAAAGCCTATCAACAGCTGATTTTAAACACTGAAATAATAATATATGTACTTCTCTAATTTGTAGGGTACGTTTCTGTTTAGGAGTGTCCCAAGGCCATGCTGATTCGTTTTAACCATTGCAACTACTGTTATAGCTGATATTATAATATCAATAATTTGAGTTGTACACTTTATACTTAGCCTATTATATCTTAGCTAAGCATAAATTATTGTACACGTTTAAAATATATTTTCACCACACTACGATGTTTTCAGCTATTTTCGGAACGTCATTTGGAGGCCGAAAGTAGCTCTTTTCTGCCCTAGGGCCGTAAAGTCAGCTGTTCGTTTATTCAATTTAAATATGAACTTATATCTCAACACAATTTCGTTATGAAATAGGCCCATATGGCAAATGATTCATAGGTATTGCAGACAGATTAGTGGCACACACACTTGTTATTTTCACCGTTGCCTAGCAACTGAGGTAAAACTGTACTTTCCATAGCTACCTAGTTTATAACCTCAAAGTTTAATTTTCATGTGTGCTGAATCAATATTCTTTTTTAATTTTATATAGTGTTTATTTTATTGTGTAGTGTGATGAAAAATAGAGTTCGCACCACGGCCGAAAGGGTTTTGCAGCTCTCGATCGTTTCTAGTTCTCGATTCCGTCTCGAACTTGAAATACGATCTCAAGCCTGCTAAACCTCATTTTCGGCCCTAGGTGAGAAATATACTATTAAAATTACTTTTTACAATATGTAAAATTTTAACTTGAACTCGACTTATGATAAATAAATAATAAAATTAACACGGTTTGTAAAAAAATCCTCTTAAGGGTCGGCTCTAGCTGTCGGCCGTGTTGGCTGACACGCCATAAGACCAATGTTAAATTTAAATCCAAATTTTTCCTTTATTTTTGATCCGAAAATTATAAACGATATGTCATTTTAAAGCTATGGTCAATATGCATGCAAATGGCTTTTTAAAAATTAAGAAAACTATTTTGTTTAATATTTATTAACAATTTAAAACATTGATTTTTAATATTTTTTTATGTTGTCACTATTAATTATAGCGAAAATCTACCAAGCCATTCGCCTGAAGAATTTCGTCCCCAAGATATTGGTATTTTTTTTAAAACGCTATTTGAATAATTGCGGGTTTTAAATGGATTTAGGCTGAGCAATGTCCGTGTAACCTACCGCTGCTATAGGGTGATTTTAAATATTTTTTAAACTATTTTTTGCAACTATTAATTATAGCGAAAAGTTACCAAGCCATGCGGATAAAGAATTTTGTCTCCAAGAGTTTTGTATTTAAAAAAAACGCTATTTGAATAATTGCAGGTTTTAAATGGATTTAGGATGAGCAATGTCCGTGTAACCTACCGCCGCTATAGGGAGTCGCAGGTTGCTTTCTGTTTTACTAGAGCCGACCCTTAACGCATTTCGATGACCAAGCTATTTGTATAGTGTAACTGTAACCGTCATTGATGATGACGACTTGTATATTGAAACGCGTTTGGCTAATAAACTTTTTTTATGAGAAACGGCGTTCATTTTATTATTTATATATCATAACATAATGTGATTGGATGTAGCAAGGAGGTTGAATTTTGAAGCACACTGGCTTCTCCATTAATTTATACTAGGGGCTCTGCCCCTGGACGCTTCGCTTCGCTCGCAGTTGGAAAATTCGCTAAAGAATCTCGTTAATCTTTGGCTCGTTTGTATATAGGTTTGTAAAATTATGAAACCAGGTTTAAATATATTAACAGTAATTACAAGATTAATTATAACCTCAAATACATGCATTAGAAACGTGAGAGGCTTTCATTACTTGTTTAGTCCTAGTTCTACTATCTTTTGTCAACTAAAGTTTTGAAACCAGGCCTAAATATAGTAAAAATTATTGCAGGATTAACATAACCTCAATACTATGTTTCAGAAATGAGCCAGGCCAATATTACAAAATTGACTATTAGAATTTATACATCTTTGCCAAGTTTACCTTTTTTTGACAAAATAAATTTTTAAATCAGGCCCAATTTATTCTAATTCCAACGTACTAAAACAGTTTAAATTAGTTAGTTTTTTTAACAGTAATTAAAAACTATCCAATGAACAGCTGATTTGGGATAATACTCAATCTCAGTTCTATTCCACTCTATTTCCAAAGAGCTAAAACAGTATACATTGGCTTGTTTATAAACAGCTGTTTTGATCGATTTATTTACTATTTCGTTGTTATTTTGTAACCAACATGGCAACCCATAAGACCCGGTGTTAAAAATTTTCAACTTTAAAATTAGATTTTCTTAAAAAATTGCGTTTTTACACGAAATACAACTATATGGGTGTACTTAAAAATCCAAACCACACCTAATTACAAAATTTCTTAGAATTCGTTAGAGCCGTTTTCGAGATCCGCGACAGATACAAAGATAGATACAAGAATTGCTCATTTAAAGTAATAGGATTACAATTATGTTATTATATTTAAACAATTGCTAACATTGTGATGTGTACATAAATAAAATGCAAATTAATTATTTCAAACCGTTTCAACCCCCTCCAAAAATGTCGATTTAATATCAGTAAAGAGTAGGTTAGTAGTTATGAATCGTGTAGAAAATTTTATCAAAATCTTTGTGGTTTCTTTACACGCATTTGTAGAATATCAGTGGAGCAAAGTAATTACATTAATATGTTGGTCCTGTTACAGATATTATAAATATTGGAAACTAATTTCAAGAAACTTAAAAATATATTTATAAGTCAAAGGCTGCATTAAATAAAAGTAAAAGCCATACGCATAATTTAGTTTTAAATCAGATTTAAACTGTTTAGAGTAACGCACTTTTTCTATCTGAAGCATACCGACCGTAAACGTAAACAGAGCCTATTTAAAAGTGTGACCACTAGACCACTTCTCTGTTTTCAAATTAAACAACTTTGAACCTTTTCTGATTTAGTTTGTAACTGAGAAATATATTTCAGCGCACCTAGACAGAATGCACAGAGAAAATGGAATCCACCGCCTTCTAATAAGAACGATTACAATAGATGTTTC
>JAGFPH010003004.1:12057-36434 GCA_018207615.1 Philaenus spumarius
TTTTTAGGATGATGTAAAACATAATATAAATACATTTATACCGTCTTTGAAATTCCCGACTAGCAACGAATTTTATAATTAATTTCAGATTGAGATTAAAATATCTTAGCCATAAACGTTTAATTTTGGTTTATTATTAGTTTGCTAAGTTTTTAAATGTTTAATTTTGGAAAGTTGTGACTTTTATCATCACTTAGTTACCTTTTGCTTTTCAAAATGAAAAGCAAGTAGACAATAGTGTGTACTCAGCTTATAGTTCCTTATAGGTAGGTTTTCTTTCAATATTTTTTAAGAGGACGTACTGTTTTGTGCTTATTCAAACGTAGCCCTATTATTCTACACTGAACGCAAAGTTGTCTAAACTAAGACAGTTGGATTCTAATGGCTTGAATGGAAATTGGAGTAGAGTTTGCAACACTTCAATAATACTATTACGAGCAACAGTATCAAAGTGCTGTTTTTGCTGGGTGTTGCACGACCGTATTATTTCTTCTCCTTGTCCTGCCATATCTCAGGTTACCTTATATTCTTATATATAATCATTCCAAATCCAAATCACTTCCTTCTCTAATGTGACTACCTAAATCCTTAAGAATATTTGTAATATAAATTATAGGTGAAAGTAGAAGAGGTAATCTCCTTCTTTAGTAATGTCCCTTTTTTTAATTAAACAGTTTCTTTAAATACGTGTTCTATATTATAATCAAGTACGACTATGAGAAAAACGCAGTAAAGACGGAACAACTGATTAAAATAAATAAATAGAAACCATAGTATTTCATACAATATTGTACATTAAAGTTAGTTTAGTCTGGTTGCTAAGATAGTGTAGAATGATATCGTTAATGTCCAGTACAGTACTGTATTAACTCTATTTTATGTAGAAGACTTGCATTAGATTACAATTTCTGCTTTAGCAATCCTTCTAGCTACTTGCGGATTTACAATGTTCAATAGCTTCCTCTTCCATTCCAGGGCAACACAAAATGCTGTCAGATATATCAAACAGTGCAAAGATTACTCAGTGTGTCAGAAGCTCGCTTTGTATTACAACTTTTCATTTTCAACTAACATGAATTTCGCTTTAACAAAAATTGTATAATATGTATTTAATCTAAAAAGTCAAGTAGCAGTTGGAGCTCTCTGTTTTAAATATTATATGAGTAAAAACTTTTTCATGATAATAATATTTCCACTTAAAAAAAAACTTCGAGTATAAAGCGCAAAATAAAACAGCCTAAGTACATGATGTATTACCTAGGGTATACAAAAAATGTTTTGAAGTTAAAAGCTTGAGGTATATCTAAATAAAGACAGATATATATATATTTCAGCCCTCGATGTATCACCGTTATGGTGAGGTGTTATGGTTAGCAATTTGGACAGTGCGTTACTTCCTCTTATTATTTGTAGTTTTTATAAAGAAAATTAATTTTATCTCTAAAAATATATGTGGATAAATTTTAAACAATAACTAATCAAAATAATGTTATTCATATTTCAAACATATTTCTTACTTTAAACTTACTCTAACGTATATAAAGTAGGAACTTAATTCAAATTTCTCCCTAAAAAATAATAAATTGATAAGAAACGTAATAAGATTGAATATAAATAGACAATTGAACTTCCGCTTAATTTGTTATGCTTAGTAACAAAGGACATCTTTTTCGAATTTCATTTTAGTACTTTTTCTAAAAATTAAGCTTAAAATTGCTGTCAAATTTCGAGTTTTTATCATAAACAATTACAAATATGAAGAAATTACTTTTCCTGAATGTTTTTAACAACGTATATTAGACTAGTTGGAAATTTACTTTTTGGACTTAGGCCTACTGTACACAATTACATTAATAAAACATTTGACATTTTTCGTCGAAGTAGTTCCAAAGGTATACCGGTAATTCCAATGGCTATTACTGGAGCTTTATTTGTAACTTTCCACCAATTCTGAATTATGTCCTTACCAACCCAATATCAAGGTCCTTATCTTAACCGCATCCCAAATTCAGTAATGGGTTGTACGGGACGATTTCCGAATTTTACTAATTTTAAAATATCAGGAAATATACTTTTTTAAATTTAACTACATTGAAACAAAAAAGTACCGAATTGCACATTCGCAGCTTGAGCTAGATAAATTTTGTGCACATTTCTGAAAAGCTTTATATTTTTTGTGGTATTTCAAAATGCCTGAAAATATATTTCTTGGTATTTACCTACAATTTAAATGAACATTAGAACCAAATTTTGAATTTCCGGTATAAATGGCTATAGTAGGGATGTAGCAATTGATTTTCAGGGTTTAAAAAATGTTTAAGTAAGTGTCAGAAAATTAATTTCCTTTTTTGCTTTGTTTATAAAACAAATAAAACATTGGTCTACTATCGAATTTTTCGTTTCTAGTTTAAGAATTTACGGACACATAAAAATTTCTTTTCAAGTTTTGTTAATTTTCAAAACAAAAATTTGAAAGTAGTTTTTCTGACTTTCATTTAAATATCACACAAATGAATATTGGTATCACAAAAATATTTGCTGGCAAAAAAATATAATTTAACACATTGATTGACTGAAAAGCTCTATTCAATGATACAGATTTCGCTGGGGTAAACGAACTTTATTTTCCCTATCTTTTTATGCACAGATATCCAAAAAGTGGTTCTGTTTAGTATTCCGAAGTTTTATCATATTAGTTCCAAATTAGTACCAACTTAGGCGGTAAAATGGTGGCACTGCGAGACTATCACGCACCTGATGAACTGATAGGAGAAAACAATACATTGCTTTTACTAAATTCTATTTTATTTCTACGAAAGTCATACATTGAAACGAATGGGTCGTTACGCACGCATTGGGGGTTTTTTTTTATAGAAAGACAATTCAATTTTGAAGTTCGGAGGTATTATAGGTAGTGTATGGCAAGGCAAGTAGTATTAGTACACATGCAGGCATAATATAAGAGCTTCCCCAGTATCAGGTACTTTCGAGTTTAGAGATCAGTCAGCCTTTATAACATTCTTTCCCTCGCTTTCAATATTACTATTTAACCTTTAATTTAAGAACTTTTACAATACAAATTTAACACACAGTTATAACAATTTATTTAACTTAGTTCTGTAGAATTTAATTAATAATTTATTATTGTGATGGATATGCCCGTTGCTTTTGCGCCGATGCTTTTGTTCTGATGTGTTCTGTGAATTTAAACAATATGTATAAAAAAAGTCTCTGACACTAAAATAAAAGTAATGCTACTCTTAGATTATTTTGTACGGATTTTTTATATTACTTAGTATTTTCTTTTCAATGAATTACCTCTTAAAATAAATGTAAAATAATAATAATAATAAATAATAAATGTTTTTTGTCACGTATTATAAAAGTAAAATGATCACAGAATTTGGCATTCAGTTACTTATTTTTCTACCTTGATCGAAAAGATCATTTGCTATATTAAACATATTTATTGAATATTATTAAAATATTGCAGTATTGCTATTAAAACTTTTGCTAACAGTAAATAATTTTCGAAGACGTTATTTTTACTTTTTCAAGAAACTTTGTTGGATAAACTTCAATTGTAATTTTATAAATTCGTTATTAAATACCTCAAACTCCCTTGTATATTTTTCTTTAGAAAATGGACTATTCACAAATTTTTACAACTCTGTAGATTATTAAGACATGTTTTGTTAAACATTTTAGAAAATGGAATCATAAACTCTAATAGAGAATATTATTTCTTCGAAAGTCGGATGTAATATATTTATACAATTTATAAATTGTCAAAAAATTAAAACAAATTTTACAAGATGCATATTCTACATCTTAGTTTTGGAACAAGTGCTTAAATCCTTAATCATGTTTATTATAATATCAAATGGTATCGTTTAATAAAATAATGATTGAATATGTTTATTTTTATACAGGAAGAACAACGTAACAGAAATGACAAGAATAGATACCAATCACAAACCACAAATAATAACGTTAGGGGAAATTCCGTTTATGATGGAGATGAAGGGCGAAATCAAGCATATGATTCGAACATGAATAGAAACTTTCAAAATCCAAATACAAACTACATGGAAAGAAAAAGGATCCAAGTACGTCCAGAAATAAACGAAAGAATGCAATTAAGTTATAACGATCAGGGGCGCAATAGGAGAGATATTAAATACGACTATTACGAAACAGACCCTCTGACGCAGAACCCTAATGAGATATTGAAGAGGGCAGCTATGGTACCCCCAGCAGACAAAAGCAGTTTATTTGTACCAAACACCAGACCAAATGTCGAACAGACTCGCAGAGCTGGACGCCCTCCATATTTAGAGATGGAAGAAAAGGCTCATTTAGATCAATACGCACGTCAAAATGTACCCAAATTTAAACAGTCAACAGATTCTACAGACTCAATAGACGATATAAGAGACATGTATTATAATCTAATGCGGGACTATAAAGGATACAGATCAGACAACATGGCGCCTAGAGGTAGAGATATGTATGTATACGAAGAAACCAAGGATAAGAACGCCTCGCCATTCAGAAACTACGACACCGATCACCAAGATAAGCGTGTTAGGAGTTGTAACGCTATTTCTACGTCTACAATCAAACAAGATGATGTGGATTACATGAGAAGGATATTACCGTCGCCTTATGAAAAGCGTTATACGCTGTGTATTAAACCTACGTACAAGGATCCAGAATATGAAGAAGTCATTAAAACAAAACTGGGAAAAAATAAGTTGAAAATTAAAGTACGAGGAAATATAGATTTTAATGTAAACGAGTAGTAAAACTAAGTGCAATAATCAAATTGTTTATATATTAAATACATTTTAAAATACAAATGTTACAATTATTTACCTAATTAAATTATACACTAGTTTATAATACGTAAACACATACGTTTAAATGTGTACTTTGACTTATCATTTTAGATAGAAGGTTTCAGTGGTGTGATTTCTATTAAAAAACTTAAACTTGATTTGTTCAAATAAAATTTGAACACAAATAATACCGTTATTTAATCTCCAGCTTCAGTGATGCGTTAGCTACAATTTGTTTGACAACATATGTATAACACTGAAGGCAGCGATAGTGTCGTTGAAAATATTTTAATAAAATTCACTCATTCTACTGAATACTCAACCATTAAACAAAAACTAACGATACCATAACATATCAAATTAAAGTAGATTAGTCCTTTACATATAAATTGTTCAAAAATTTTAAAGAATTTATTATTATATTCAATTTTTAAATATTAAACATTTATCAATCTTTGGAAATGCATTTGGAAAATGTGGCTCTTATTATTATTAGTTTGTATATTAACTTAAGCGTTCGAAACTTCGAAATGGTTTTGTTTAAGCTATACATCAAATTAAATTCTTAAAATTGAATTAGCATCTCTTAACTTAAATACATATGTGTAAAATTGCATAAATATCGTACATGCTAATACTTAATATTGAACCCTTTTAAATTGGAAGTTGATTTTAAATGTATTCAAGCCAAAACTTTAGTCGCCAGTTATAAAATAACCCTTTTTTATAAATACTATTTTCTAAAAATAAATATTTCTTCTAACTACTATCGAATCAAACACTCAAATAGGTTGACAAATATAATATGATTTGATTTATTAAATTGAGAACAAAATTTTAGTACACAAGTTATAATAGATTACTTCTTGAAGTATTGTCTCTTAATTTTAATTGTTTATTTTGGGGAAATAAGAAATATACCATCGGCATTAACTCAGTTGTCTTTAAAATTCAATTAAGATTTATTTAACTTTGAAATTAAAATAAGTCTTTTATTTTATAATAATGGGTAATTAATTACCTTATTTTTATCCGTCGAGCACTCTAAAATATATCCTTTCTGGATTACCGGTTTCGGTGGTTCATGCCACCATCATCAGATCAACCTCAAAAATAATTCATTCCACTGTTGTGGAACACGTCGTAATAAACTATACACAATTAACACAAAACATTAAAAAACACAAACACTTGAACAAATTTAAATATATACACTGAAAAAACCACTTTACACATCACATGAGGACTCCTCTACACATGTCATTTCATGGAGGGCATGTGTACAACTGTGGTCTTGTGCAATCTTATATATGAGATAAGGATGTCCAATCATGATGGTATTGAGTCAACAATTTTATCTCAGGTTGATGGCTGTGTTAAATAATTCATTAGATGAATAATGCAGTCTATCATTTAACATATTTACTGGATCATATTTTGATGCACTATATATTTCAAATTCCTCTAGGGATGACAGCAAACGGCCCTTTCTGCATCTATGAAGAATTTTCAGGTTATAATAATTGCATTCTTGGAAGCTAAATAACATCATGTTTAAATTATATTTTATCGATCTCGGGTTAGTTACAGGCCTGGGTTTGAATAAGCTTTTTATAGCAACGCATTGATATGGAAAATTAATTATATTATTAGTATTGCATCATTTTAATGTTAGCATCATTGATGAAAGTTTGTCTTTAAAGTTTAGAGTTTTTAATACAACATATTTAACAAATAAATAAATTGTCACTGATATGTATTGTAACAGATTATACCACGTCTGTTTTGCACAAATAGCACTGATTCTATTCTTTAAAAACTGTTTAAAAACTTTCGAAATTCACAGAAACGTTGTTTTAAATGTTCTTGCTTCCAGGCTTTAGTTTGTACTGCTTCTTCTAGTTGAAATTTAGCGCGCCCCTTTTGTGGTTTGTATTGTATTCGCTACACGTTCCTAGCACTGGTTCTCTTAATCTCATTGGTCAATCCTACTTCTTGTAATTTAAATTTTTATCTTTAAACTGCGAAACATGTTCGTTACTTGTACATAATTATTTGCAGTCTATTTCTTATTTGCATTTTTCTTATTATTTTGATGCCAAAATATTATTTTTCAAAATTTTTTAATTAAATCTCGTTACATTTAAAATCAACTTTCCTTATTGTATGTGAACATAGCCGTTCCTTTGACATTACATTGGTTTGTAACCATTATTATAATTAGTTTCTAACACATTTGATATAAACTGATATTAATTTATGTTCTAATTATTTCTAATACGTACAATTTTATCGGTTGTCACCGTGTTCTATTTGGTTTTAATATTTATTTGTGTTTTCCGACTTGACTAAGTTCGTTTAACGTAGGAATTTGGAAATGGAAAATGGGGTCTCTGTTTACAATAATTGTTTTTGACACAACATCGTTTTTTGATTGGATTCTACTGTTTTTATACATCTGATATGACTTCGATGAATAAATAAATAATGAATATAATTATTCCTTGTGTGTGATTTCTTGTGATTAGTGGTGTAAGTTTAACATATAGATCGAGTATTTTGTATGCTAAATGCGACTTGGGTCAGTTCATTTGTTCACTAGCCTAGATTAGTTTAATTTTACATTAATTTAATTAATCAGTTTCACACAGTGTTTTGACATGTAGGCTCTAATCAAGTTATTTATAAATATGATTCTACATATGAATTTCGTCTTCTATTTTCTTTACAATTGATTAGGCTTATTTCTTAACATTGGTTGGTTCCTTAGTCTTTTCAGCAATTTAACGTTAACAACTTAGGATATTCGGGTTTGACATTTTTGATGGGATTTGGTTCATTATACATGAGAAGTATTGAAATTAAGGTTTTAATATTATTAAAACTTCTAATACAACATATTATTTTGTTACTGGAGGGAAACCCATAATTTAGCGTTCTAGCGTATTTAATTTAGACTAAGAGTTGCATACAGTATATAAACATCAACAATTGGGGTTACTATTAAGACACACAATACAAACCTGTACATGATTGGTTTATTTATTTATAAAAAGTGCCCTTTGGAAAATCATTTTTTATTTTATAGAGTATTTCGGATCAAGGTAGGTTATGCCTATTGTATGGAATTTTATAATTTTATTATTGGAAAACCCAATCTGAGTTTTACTTATTTTAGGTTAATATTCTATTTTAAGTTAGGTTTAAATCACTCTATAAGTGTAAAAATAATGTATAGTTATCCTAAAACTTTCGTAGCCCTAACCTTAAATTAGTTAAGTTAACTAAAATAATCAATAATCAGCTGTTTTACACGTTATTCTTTTACTTGTTGAAGCCACGATGGCCGTGGCTGTTAAGGCGTGAAAGCTTTATCAATTCTAAATTTTTTTAAATTTTAAACTTAATTTCATTTAAATAAAAACAATATATAAAAAGTATTCATGAGCATGTTGCTGTTCAAGGTATACGTTTGAGTCGATTATGATATTAAATATTGTAAATTTATTTGGTTTTTTAACGTATTTACTTTAAGCCAGTTATACTAATTAACTGCTGGGGAGCAGTCTATTGAACGCAATCCGAATGGCAGTAACTTGGCTCGATCCTGCGAAATTGTGTTGTCAAATCTAAACACTAGACTTATTAAAACACTAGGCATGTTTAAACAATAGATTTATTTATTTTAAACACTTCATTAAGGTTTACGCCAAATGGTAAATTTGTGAAAACAAATACTAAAAAAACACAAATTACGTCAAAATTATCCAAAACTAAACTAAAATAAATAACTTTAAATCAACAGTTTGATCAAAATGTATAGTGTGTGTACTACACTGAGCCATAACTATTTATTACTAAGTTAAAATTTTAAGTTTTTGTAGCTAGGCTACTACTTAACAAAAATATATATTTTCCTAGCACAGTCCGAGTACGATTTCAACACAGCAGGTTTTTCGCCTTTAAACCCCCAAAAAAAATTCAACACAGCAACTAAAACATACACAGTTAAACAATAAATTTCAAATAAGAAGTAAGTTTTGTGTAATTAAAGATTTTTTAAAGCAATAAATAAGTAAATTATTATCATTAAAGTACACCATATTTAAGTAAATAAAAAACTAATGACCTTGCCCAACCAATATAACAAACAATAATACTATGTGATAGTTGTACTTCAAAAAGATTAAACACTTGCTTGTGTAAATATTTATGCACAATTAATTGTGTAATTCACTTTGCTTTCAACCGATTTTCAGTTCAAATAAACTGGAACGGAAAAGAATAAATTGAGAAGAAAATCTTTTAATGAATCCATGAAATTACTATTAGTTTAATTTGCAGTTAAATTTCAAAACAATATATATATATTTGTCTACTGATATTCCATGCGATAAATATTAAAAGATTTGTTGTAAGTGAACCAAATTTTGTAGATCGGTAAATTATGTTGCTGACAATTTTGTAGATCTTTATTTCTCAACATTTATTTCACCTACTGTTTTCTGTTTATCTTTAACGTTTTGGCCATTGTAAATAAAAACACATCTAAACATGTCCAACCCAAGTTTTAGCTTTCAATCACCACCCATTTGCATACAGCTCGGTTTACCCAGACGACAGTGCTCTACATATTATTAAGGTTTCATCAAAATTAAATAAGTATATATGTTTTTAGTTAAATCGTAATAAACACAAACTCTTTCTTTTTTACAATATTATATAAAATAGTACATCATATACTTTCTATGCTATTGTATAGATTATTTATTCGTCTTTGTGTACATAGTTATACATTATTATCAACTGAGTGCTAAATCAATCGAGTAACATCCTCTCAATCTGAAAAGTTGCCACTTTGTCGACATTTAGGAATTAATAATGGGGAGTGTAACTCTTAGACGTTAACACAGAGAAAATATCTTATACTCAGTGCCATTAAAAATCTATATTAATTGACAAAACTACATAAAACTTTAACTGCAATTGAGATGTGTTTCCAAGTTTACGGTAAGAACAAGGACGGTAGTTGTCTGCTTCCTTTGTAGTAGTGTCATTCGTTGTAGAAAGCAGCTTCCATTTACATATTATATATATCCGCACAACACTTTCAAAACAAGAAAAGCAATACCGATATAATATATGCACAGGAAGTATACCATGTTTACAAATGGAACATTTCCACCAATCTTGGCCTTTATAAAACGAGGTTTACGCAGAAATATTTACAAATATTTAGTTTTGAAGGTATTACTAGTTTTTGCCGTAAGGAAAACTCCTTTCTTATTGGATGGCGAAAAACACAAAATAACCATAATGCAAAATTGTACTTTAATATATTATTATCTATTGATTTAGAAGGTAGGCCTACCTCTAAGAAATGTGAGGGGTGTTCGACTTTTGCATATGTAGTACATACATAATTTTTATAAGTAACATTCAGAAATGATCAAAAATGTGTATCTTTCTGGGTAGATATAAAAAATCTAACTTTAACTGAAACGAAATATTTACTAATCAATCATTTATCTGTAGTAAATTACCTGATTCCATAGTTTGGAATTTGTTTATTTTTCTGTCATTATATTTTTGTTGTTTGTTTCAAAATGTCAAACTATTATGAAATACATCTATAGTGGTGTTATTTTTCTTAAAAACGTTGTGGCAGTAATGGTAACAAATGGCCGAATTTGTAGCAAAGGAAGGGTGTGAGTTATTTTAAATCCAGTCTACTGAGTTATAGTGTACTAATTATAATGTGCTTAACTATTCATCTTTTTGAGATATTAAAATTTTCAAAGATTTTCAAAGTTTTTATTTCAAAGAAGATTACGGAAAATATGTATAGGCCTAAATGTAGGTTTTCAGCGTAACAAGAACGCACCTATAAGAATATTTATTTTTGATTTCAGATTCGTAAACATCTAAGAAAGTACAACGATCAATTGAAATTTTCAACCAGTTACAGCAGTGATAAATTTATCCAAGACAAAACAGGAATGTACTATTTCGTTTAAACATTGTTATGCGAACATAAAGGAAAAAGGTTGTGTTACAATACTGAAATGAATTATATATTGTTTAAGTATACATTTTACATGAACTAATTTACGCTACCGTCAGTTTATTTCTTCTAGAAAATGAATAATCACAAAAAGAGTAAAGCGACAAATAAATCCGAGCGACGAACTAACGCCGCCAAAAGATACAAAATAGATGAAAACGATATAAATATAAATGTAATAGGAGCACCCAGTTCAACCGTCACGGTGGTAAAGCAAGACGAAGAAGACCATGGAAAGCTGTACAATGTGTATAAAATAACTGTACCGTCAAAGAGTAGACACAATATACATACGGCTAGTGAAGTACATAAAGATAAAACTAACCAGTTACCATTGATAACTTCAAATATAGCCGAGTTCACTCCTTGGGTAAAAGCATCAGATTCGGAAGGTAGTAAACATCTTACCCCTATTAAAAGAATAATATTGCAAGGTAAAAATGTAGTTGATGTTGGTTCTGATTCAGGCGAGACGGATGACAGCGATGAGTTTTTTTATAATGTAAAACGAAATTCTAAGACGTTGGATTTTCCTGTTTCATCCGCAATAGACAAATCACCTAAAAACTCTGGATCCAGTCTTTCAGAAGCATCCCCAACTTCTTCTTTTAGCGAGTTAAGCATAGAAGTCCCGAAAAAAATCGATTTGGTTAAACCAATACAAAATAAAGTCACATTTGCGATATCCAACGAGCCAGCTAGAATTAAAAATCATGTTACCAAATTACCGTTAAATAAAGTAATACCATTCGAGTCAGCATATTCATTGCCTAAAAATAAAATGTTATATAATACACAAAACAAACAATTGCTAGCTACTTCAGATTCTGTTAACAATCTTTCAGACATTACTATATGGCATGATAATTTACAAAGCTCACTTGACGGTGATAGAACTTCGAATCTTTCATCTGATATTAGTTTACCAGAACTTCCTGTTACCTTACCAGGACTAAATACTCTAATGGCACAGCCGATTGATGATATGTCCACCCTGGCTTACACACCATATTACGGCTTGTCTCAAGATCATACAGATGTATTAACAGACAAGAGTAGTATTGAAATAATACCTCGTCTCCATACAAGAATGAATACCGATGTGGGTGTACAAATTTCTCCTAAAAAACGAGGTACCCTGGCGTTTACACCATATGACATACCTCAAAGTAACACAGATGTATTAACAGATCAGAGTAGTATTGAAATAATACCTCGTATCCATACAAGAATTAAGACTGATGTGTGTGTACAAATTGCTCCTAAACAACGAGATACTTTTACTCAAATTCGGCCCACTTCCTTTACGTCAGGTAAACAATGCCCTCAGTGCTACACCAACACTCATCCAAGGGAAGTTGACGTATCCAATCATGACGGCAGGAATCCTACATTGCAGGATTACAGTGAATGGAAACCAAGGGAAAAACATTTCGACGGTAAGTTTCCATTCATAGAGGATAATCCTTCAGAGGCTATTTCAGTAAACGAATATTATAATGCGTCATCAAACTTTCTTGTAGATCAACCATCTGATTTGAGATCCCTTACGCGTACTAAAAGGAATATTAATGGTCCTGAAGCATATTTTGATAACAGTGGTAATAATCTGAATGAAACACCAGACGAAAGTAAACACGGTGAAAAAACCACTTCTAATTCAATACAAGGTTCCGTGGAAGACCGAAAATACAATAATAGCGTTCCTGGTAATTTCTCTGAAAGCTGTTCATATTTTGATAAATATTTGCCGTACTTTGTTGATAAAAGCTCTGCAAGTAGCAGTAAGAAGTCTAAAAGAAGTACGCCAAGTTCGAATACTTATGTTGATAAGTACTTATCATTTCCAATCGAAAATACAAGAAAACTTGAAAATGAAATTATTCAACCTCAATCGACATCTTATATTGAAAGTACTGAGCCAACACAGCACGAAGAAAATGTCAACAAAATATATCAGGAACAATATTTATTTCCTGAACAAAAATCTCTTATTAGTAGTAAAGAAAGTGCTGAAAGATATTCCGTACAATATAAACTATCTCAAGAAAGCCCATTAGAAGATTCAGACGAAATTGCGTTGACGCATTTAAAACGATCTCCTGAAAATATATCGCTTTCTCGTAACACTCGAAGTGAACAATCTAGTTTTAATGAAACTACGATGGAAAATTACATCAATCCAGAATATCAAGACTACATTCATACACGTAATAAGAATGAGGGTAGTCAGTGGGTATTAGCTGTCGACGAGCTTGAAAATCAAAATCCATTCAGTGTAGTAGATTCTGGTTTGGAAGAAGTTGAAACACCTAACGATGAGGAAAACACTTCAGAAGAAATACTGGAAGAAATAAAAGAGACACCTAACATTGAAACTAAAGATACAAATATCATGACTGATGGTACATATGATGAATTAAATAATGAGGATGACTTGTCGTTTGGGACATTACAAAGTCAAACGGATGAAAACGGACCATATGAGGAAACAGTGGAGGAAATATCTAATGGTAATCCAAGGCGTAGTTCGGTTAGACCTTCAGAAACCAAACCGACACGGTATTCAGAAGTCTTTTCAATAACGCAGGATCCAGAAATTATGCAAACAACACCGGTGCTCGGCACTCCAACAGCTGAAGTATCTTTAGATAAAACTGTTCCTATAAAGCGAAAAAAGAGATTATCTAAATCAAAAAAACCACTAGATAGTCGACAGTTACAAGTTGCTGGAACAGCATTACTAACTCGAAACCCTATAGCTACCAAAGAACCTAGAGATGGGTGTCAGGGCGACCTTGCATGTTCGATTAATTTCAAAGGAAATAAAATTAATGGATTGTGCAACTTGTACTTGGATCCCAGAATAAGAGAAATCTTTCTCGAAAAAATAGGTCCTGTTGGAAGGAAAATAAGAAAACGGCACAGACCGAAGCAAAGCGAAGAGCTTAAAACTGTATACTTGGAATAACGCAACACCTCAATTCCACTGAATGTCAGCAACAAAGAACAATCATGTTATTGTTTTAATAAACAATCTGTAAATAAATTATAATTTTTTAGCAACAGTTTAGCGGGTTAAAAGTAGACCTAATACTACAAAAACGTTTAACATTGGTGTTTTTGATTCGTTTAAAAATGTGTGTTGAATGTAGTCTTTAAATTAAAATCAAAACAGTTTCTTACGCTAAAATTGTTATTGTACAGGTACAATTTATATTAAACGATTTGAAGAATCCTAGAACGAGCATTTTGTATACACTTAATGCATGCTGCTTTTGGAAAATGAATATTTTAAAACTTGTATTAACCCTATTGTATTCTATATATACAATAGATCCAGGAGCCTTAACATCTTCAAAATTTTGATGTTATTTAAATGGGGAAAAGTTATAAATTTGATTGGCCATTATGTTGGATTAAATCAACATACAGACCTCCGGCCAATCTTCTTCTTTTATCAAGACCTTTAAAATGAGGTGTCACTCAATAGGGGTTCTCATTTAAAATATTCGACTTACCCCTAAAATACCCCATTTTTGGGAGAGGGTTTGAAATTTACGATACACCAAAAAACTAAAATTGTTTTCATGTTTATAATCCCCAAATCAAATCTGTTTATTTCCATTTAAAAAAAATAATAATAGGGGGGGGGGCTTTTAAGACACCTGGTATATACTAATTAGGCTACCTGTTTTTATTAAAACTCACGAAAATACAACTTTAAACTTCAAAATCTGAAATTAAATAATAAAGAATTTTTCAAAATTTCACCCAAAAAAGGTTCAATTTCTTCTTCAGTTGGCTTATAGACAATAGGTAAATGGGGTAGAAAACTGTGCTACCATTATAGAAAAAGTTCTATACACACGATTTTGAAAATAAAACTTATACCCTAAGCTATGTAGTTATGATAAGATAATAATTTTGACTGCTAATGACGTATGCAGCCGAGAAATGTAATTTTTGGCGAGTCCAATTTATTTATAGTAGAATAGTTTGTGGTGTTGCGTCTAGAATATACTAGAGAATAGCAAATACGATGAAGGTTCAGGTAGGTGGTCTAGACTTAATTAGACCTTGTTACGAATACTTGTTACAAGTATGACGTAATAGTTAATTAAGCAATGTTTTATGTAAGATCGTTTGGTCAAAAGACAGAACATGGGAATAGGAAGTGTAGAAATGCCTGACATTGGCTTTACACCCAAGGTTTAGGTCAGTTTAAGCAGGTGGAAGTCTACTATATAAACTTGATACTGACCTAGAACCTTGGCCAATCTGGGGTGGTCGGTGGACCAGTGTGCTGTGGTCGAAACAGGGCTAGTGCCGAGATAGGGACCGGGGTCTCGAACAGATCGCTGCTGATCGATGAGGGTCGAACATTGGACAACGGGACCAGTGAATAGACAAGGTGAGCAAATAGGTCACATAATATTCTATACAAACACATTTGGGTCTGTTAACAAGGGTTGTAACAAAGAACTGATATCCAGGGTGGTCTGTCTTTCAAGCCAACAATCAGTAAGAATTTGTGTAGCGATAAGATAGGTGGTAATAGTTAAATTGTATATGATTCTGGGAAAGTAAAGTTTTTCTTACCACTGAACCAATGAGTGAAATAATATCCATTGTATTAAAACCAATTAAACATAGTCTTATTTATGTTTTGAACCCGGACAAAGGGCTGAAATTCCCAACCCTATCAACCTGCAATACTTAAAATAAAACAGAATCACGAAAATTCACGTTGACATTATTTTTATTCTGCTGAATGCCAGTGAAATATTGAAAGCAGATTTTACAGCGATACAATCAGTTTTATACTAGTTGTATATATTTAGCTTTTACATTTATAATCGATTCATTCTTAATAAATAACGAAACCAATCAATTCAGCTTAAATTATTTAAGATCACAATATACAAACAAATATATTACTTTACAGCTTGGTTGGATTAGGTTCGTCGATGGTAGTATCAAAGTAAAAAAGATTCATTTTCAGTTAATATGGTGGAAACATTATCTTTTTGGTTCCGTGAAATGGTTAAACTGGGAAAACATAGAAAGGACCACTCACTTGTATTTCTGTCGCAGTCAAAATTTTCAGGAAAGACTAAATGTATTATATTGAAATTTGACATATAGTTATAAAGATGAAATTATATTCTAATAATCACAACTTACAAAAATTACTCTGCATTTTGGTTGGTTAAATTTAGTAATTTGGTTATTAGTGGTTGAGAAAACTTTTGAAAGGGCTTTATTTAAATATATACAAAATTTTAGAACAAGCAACATTTTTAGAATCCAGTGTTGTCAGTTGTACTCAAGAGACAACTGTAATGACTGATTAGTAACCAAAATTTTGCGCAAAAATTTAAAAATATTATTTTTACTTCTTTCACTTAAGGGTCTGCTGTAGTGGCGGCCATCTTGGATTTTTATCCCATAAGAGCAATGTTAAATTTCAAACCATTTATTTCGTTTATTTTTTATCGTAAAATTGTTTGCAAGGTCTCGTTTTAAACACAATTACAATACTCATCCGTTTTGCATTTTATATATTTTTTTAATGCTTTTCTTTTGTTATGTAATTGACATTTTGTATGTACAAAGTTTGAATTTTTTTTCCTAACACAATACAAAATTAATTTTCAAGCCGGATCCGAAATTGTATAAAGAATATTCAGTTTATTTTTCAAGACTCAATTACAAAAGATGGATTTATAAAATGGTTTGAAATGAGGTAATGTCAAAGCGCTCAGCTGCAAGAAATTGCACTGTTTAGATACGGCTGTAGAGGAGAAGCGCTTGCGTTTCCGGTTGCTATCTCGTTTACTGGAGCAGACCCTTAACAACATTTATGGAGAACTGGTTGGTACTAATCCGATAGAAGGAAATAATAGTTTAGAACACTCAATTGAAGTGAAGCCAGAAATTAGCAGAAAATCAAATAAAATAAAATAGTGTTTACATAATGGTTTACTTTAATTAAAAATTTTACTCATTTATGATTATAAAGTTGGAATTATATAGTTAGTTTCAATAGTTTGCTGCTCACTGATTTGTATCGATTAACTTTTTACAACTATCACAAGTACGACTTCTTAAAACGTAACTATTTGTTAAAAACCTGACTAACATATTTATACATCAAATAAATCTATTTCGCAGAAGGTCTACAAATCCTGGTTGTCATTTATGTACAATAACGAATCAAACTTTACTATATTAGTACAATTTTACCTGTCCACAAACGTAATATGAAATGGTAAGTAAAATTATGTGAAACCTGTGCACTTACTGCCTATGTGTTCTTAAAGAATGGTCCATTTTGTAGGGAAAATACAGAAATTTTCAAACAATTAATTTCGAAGTAGGTATATAAATAGTTTGTTAAATCTGTATATATAAAAGGAGAAGTCCTGACTGACTGATTTACAATCAACGTACAGCCAAAACTAAGATAACTAAACAAATTTTCAAGGGGCAAAATATCAATTTAAGGGTGGAAAATGGTTAAAATGCGGGGGTTAAAATGGTTCACTCCCAGCCCAATAACAGATAAAACAACTGAATTAATTAAAGCTTAGCAACACAATTTTAGGTGTGGCCTAAATCTGAACCAACACAAATTTGTTGAATAAATTTTAGAAAATTTAGAATCAATTAATTATTTTTCAAAGCTTATAGGTCTTTTTAGATTAGGTTAACAAAGTAAAAACAAACACAAGCAAAAATATACAAATATGGACTTACTATATCATAATTCAAACACCTATCACTATTACAACTATACCAACTTTATTCTTTACTAGGCCTATTTGACCAGTTTGAAATACTGCTTTACCGTATCACATTTTGGTCATATTTTATAACTCGAAAATTAACTTTCTTCTATATAAAAATAAAAAATCTCTGTCCTAATCAAACGTTATTTCTGTGAAAATATAATAGTATACAATAATCTGTATGCATTTACTTTGCCGTGGGGGTTGGCGAGCGAAGCCCTCTAGTACGGTATAAAGCCCTTTAAAATTATTTATTTAGACGATATAATAGGCGAGGAAATAAAACACTTAACCTGCGATAATTTTAGCAGTAAGACGGATTGAGGTGCGATTTTTTTGCATTGAATTCAGTAAGCCGCCATGATAGTTTGTGACCCCATGCGATCGGTGAGAAATCAATATAAAAAAAAAGTGAATTCGAGTTATTCATTACAGTAAAAAATAGCAAGTACAGTAGAAATAATTTTATGATAATGTGTTTAATCATAAAAGCTTTTATTTGAATTCTCACTTTGATACAAAAACCCAGATACAATAACAAAACACATCACAAAACTGCACATTCAGGTGTTGTTCTGATAGCTGAATTATTTTCCAATGCATATACAATCACCTGTTTTTAACACTAATTACCTGATTTACACCTATATATTCCCATGCTATTTAAATGGGAATTATTTTATTCCGTAACAAATTTTCGAAACACAATTTAAAAAAAAATTAATAATTTTCCCAAAAATTTCATGTCCAGACCGTTAAAATAAAATCTCCCCCAGGTTTCTACCGCCTCCATTAGCTCACAATTTAATTCTAAAATTTGCGCTTACGGAATTAGATATAAAGATTTTATAGTATTTTTTATTTAAATGACGTTATCTAATAATTGGTGAGTTTAATAAAATATCTTACGGGCTACACCATCCTTATTTTAACACTGAACTTTATCTTGTTCCTCGTGACATTGATTTAAAAAAAATAAAATAATAATAATAACAAATACATAACAACGTCGTTTTGATAAGATAATATACACAGAAAACAAAACAAAGACGAATCCCGAAAAAGTGTTTTACGTTTCGTGAAGACCGATTACACTTCGCTTCTTCAGAAACCAATTTTGGAATTTTCTCGAAGGGGAGTAGGACAAAATTCATAATCATTTTTCTAACTGTTTAGTTTTTACTAAAGCAAGTACTTAATCGGTTCTTTGATTACGCAATAGGTAGGAGGTGAATAATGCCAAGCACAGCTATTCTAGAGATTCATTTATAGGCGGTACAAATCAATATTAACATATTTTTGTAACCAATATTTTATTGTTGGGGTGAGTTGTAATTTTAATAAACTGTTATTTTTAAACCACGAAATAAGGATATTGAGTATTGGATTACAAGCCTATGAATTATTGTACTTACGAAAGTTTGATTTGACATAATTGTTCTGACAGTGAGATTGACGGCATTGATGCAGCTGATTCCGCCCCATTCATCCTTGAACATGAATTCGTCATCTGCAATTGAAATTTGTCACCTGTTACTATAATGGACAGTCAAAAATAAAATCAACAACATTATTTAATAGTCTAGCACCTTGAAAGTAATTGGGCATGGTATTTGCCAGTTTGATTTAGTTTTCTTTCAACAAACTTTTTTCTGCCTGTTATAATTAAGCCAACTAACACAAATTGGATTTACTTATTTTATTTTATTATAATTACATTACATTTACAAATTCTAAAAACCCCATACAAATATTAAAATGGGACAGTAGTTTCAATACAATAATATTTTAGACATAAACTATGGAAATATCCTTTGTAAAAGGATAGCCTACTTTATCCACATTATTAAATGGATAAAATCGCAAAACACACTGTAATGCATAGTTGTTCATATTTGTATTTTGTATTTCTTCTCCGTGGTCTTATCCATTGTTTTAACACAAGACGTTGGCATTTCTATGAACCAAAATTTCCCCTGCTTGCCTAATACCTTAGTTTGATATTTTAATTCCTAGTATTGAAAGTTGTCCATTTTACAATATTTTTGTTGAAACTACCTGAAATTTTTATATTTTATGTTACCAGGAATTTCATATTTCTATTTAAACTGGTTAAGACAATGAGGCAATAGATTTTCTTTAGGACTTATGTACATTTCTACCATTTCAAAGAGAAAACAATTCCATTCATGGTAATGACACGAACGAACACTTGTATAGCGCAAGCGCTTTCTGTTAAATACGTATAATTCGTTTAGTACGGTTAATTTGAGAAATAAAAAAATATTTATGACTTAAAAACTATGAATCCCACTTTTTGCCTATCCATAGGCAATGCTATTTCTGGTAGTTTTTCATATTTTCACGATTTCAGAATGAAAATAACACCAACAAGAACCCTTAGATGCTATTTAAAAGACAAATTCAACAAAACTTAATGTTTTAACTACTAAGATGAAAGAATAATTTTGCCGAAGTGGTTTATAAATAGTTTACCACTGACCGAAATATAAACTGTGACATTAATGCCGCTACATCTATCCTTCCAGTATAAACAAACGTATTATGGTTTAAGGTTTTTTTAGAAAAGTGTTTTGATCCCTTTTACAATAAATTCTCTTACAACTTTCATTTTCAGAAGAATTAAAAATATTTCGCTATTTTGAAATGAATATAAGAATATTCTTTTCTTCCAACTTACATAGAACATAATATATGGCCTCTGAATGTTATCTTCCTAGCTTATTTATTTTAAAATGCAATTAATTTAAAGTTCCGAGAGTATTTTAAATATTTTGGAGTAAATACTATGAGGTTCCTTTATTGGATTTTATCCGACATTAAAGCGACAGACTCAACAAATTTTGCGTTTTTAGCAACACATGAAAACCAAACGTTACTTACAGGGTAAGCCAAAATTCTATGTAGGGGGGGCATGCATAATATAAAAAACGTATACACACAATCAAAACGAGTATTTTATATTCTAATTTCATTTAAAAGAAGCTGATTTCAGTAAAATAATATGTAAAAAATATAATTTCTTCTTAAATTTGCTAATTTAATTGTAATTTCTGTATTTGTTAGTGACAGTATTTCACCCATTAGGAATACATTTTCCTTTTTATTCACCAAAAAACAAAACCATTGCCCTTGCTCAATCATATTTTTTTACTAAACATTAATTTAATGTTTTCTGATTTGTCGGACAAACAGCTTGTTTAGATCTGAAATTTGGGACGCCCTTTAGATAGCACAAGTTGAAATGTACCCCCGTTTTACGCCCTTCCATCTTAATGAGGAACACAAATAGAAATTATATTTCTGTCTTTTGTCTAATACTCAATATGTAACGTCTTGTATTCAAGTGATTGTGCAATGAAATAGATAATGTACCTTTCTTTGAGGAGATATCGCGATATACTTGTTCTATTTCAATGAAATAAAACTTTCTTGGTATTAATATTGTTTATTTGCTTTCAAAGATGTCAGGATCAAGATTACAGTCTGCAATGTATAAAGACATAAACCGACATAGTATGTTCAGTTATTCCAAGAGGATATCTTATCTGTTCAATCCGAGATCATCAGTTTGAAGTTTACACACAATGTTTACCTTGGAGTTATTGTATTTATACTTTACAAATTATGTTTACTTGTCGATTTTTCTTACCCTATGTTTGTTTATTTGTTATTAAGGCGTTCTACTGCAAACAAAAATTAAATATGAGGTAAAAAATATAACAGATTCAAATATTTACCTTTTCAAAATTTAAAAACGTTTCCAGTTTCGTTTGTTTGAGTAAAATAACTTAAAGTTAAGAAGTGTTCTTTAAAAAAATTTAGCTTTTAGCATAATGTTTTGCCACAATAAAATTATTTTACATCTACACTCATTTTATGTAACAAATTACAATTGTATTATAATTTAATTTTAATTGAATGAGACATTATTAAACAATCATGTAATGAATACAACTTGAGTACAACTTAAACACTAAGTATCATACATTTAAATAAGTACATTTACTTAAATATTTGGTTTGTGAAGGTTTGTACTCCACTTGATCATATTTTTCACATTTAGTTCCGCTGGTTTAATAATTTGGTGAATTCTTCATAAATTATATACTTTTTTTCAAAAGTTTGTAGATACAATAATAAATATTTTCTTCGATATAAGAAAATAAGAAAATAGTTTACCAATTCATGGAATGGGTAATTCTCAATCGTAGAATCAAAATTATTCAACATCTTTGAATTATCGAATATTAAAAATTGTAAACATTGTAAAATCTTTGTGTAATCTTTGAGGCGGTGATAACATGTACTAGATTATACAGTTCGCCTTTTAAATATTTTTCCTTTATACAGGGTGTCCCATAAGTAAAGTGCCAAACTTCAGGGAATGGTTCTATGGGTCAAAACAAGAAAAAAATTATAAACAGAAACCCGAAAACGCTTCGTTTTCTAGATATCCGCCATTTAGTTTTTTCTACAAAATAATTCTTATTTAGAGAACGGTTTGACTGATTAAGTTCATACTTGGCATGAAGCTTAACCTAACAACAATATATCTCTAGGAAAATAAGCGAATAAATCTAATCATGAGTTTCAAAATGGCGGCTGTTTGAAAATTTGAAACCTAAATTACTCAAAAACCATAAATTTTAACAAAAGAATTCACCTTTTTGTAACCCTTTTGATTTCCTTTCGGATGGTGTAACTGTCAAAACAATCGGATGAAGGATAATAGTTAAGTTATGTGTAATAATTAATTGGTTTGTTCAACCCTGCATCCTATACCATCACAGTAAAAACTACAATATTATATGTACATTTGCTGTCATCTTTATATGTTAAAATTTTCATTTGAATACTTTAAATGTGTTAAATAAATAATACAAAACGCTAATGGTGAGTTTATAATATATACATTTTGTATGTACAATTAACAGCTATTTATTGTGAGAGAAAACTCATAACTTTTTTGTTGATAAAGGTTTTTACTTATTTTACTGCACAGTATTATTAAACCTGTATAAGTGTGTTCGTTTTTAAACTTTGTGTCTATGCTCAATTGGAAAATATTTACTAACAATAAGTTGGCAAAAATATACCAAATTTTAAAATGTGCTGTTAAATGTTTGACGTGTGTTCAGAACATAATGGAAAATACTAGTATGCTGTATACAATTTTATGTGTGTGATAATACTCTCATATAAATAACCAAACTATACAGTTAGGATTATATAAAACATTTAAGCTATTAATGTTTAAAAGTTGTCACCGTGGCGAAACCCGGGGATACATCTAGTTTGCCTTTGTTATTTGCACAAAGCAGTAGATTTGTATATTTACGATTGAAGGCAAAAATAAGTAAATTCATGACCTGGTAAGTCTACCCAAGATCAAATGTTTCAAATTTGAATAATATGTTTAGTTTAAACAAAACATATTTAATGTATTTTATACATGTATCTATTACAGTTAACATAGCTATATATAATATATTTAAAACACTACAATGTCAAAACAAATGACCAGATCATTCTGAACTTCTCACATTCTAAATGTGCTCTTTGAGGATCAAAATTGTCCTACAAGGTTCCAATTTGTAAAGAATCTTTATTACGATTGAACACAAACGATTCGTATGTTCAAGCCCAGACGATTCTGACGGTCTCAAAGACACGACAGATGTCGACTTATCTTGCCATCTTCTCTGGGCTGCCAGATAATTGCACAGACCCGATCTTGCGGGTGAAATTGTCTGCTCATTTTTGTTTGTCTTTTATTTCTTTGTAAAAGATACATTGTTTTTTGTAAGGTCAATTTAAATGTTATGAGCGACTATGTTTGGAAAAAAACAACGGTTTTTTGTGTTGTTAATAAAGAAGCCACAAATAAAGAAACTATATAATTTATTGAAGATACGTTTCAAAAAGACAAGAAATGTTCAAGCAATTTAATGTTTTTATTGCTGTCCAAACGAATTGTATATGTTTAAATTGTTATGGTCAAACAATTATGAATAAAATCTTATACAATTTAAATATAATTTTAAAACAAATAAATGTACTAATTGTAATAATAATAATTTTGAAATTATCTCTAGTTACTATAATAATTAACGTAATCACAATTATCTATGATAATCATTTGCTATGTTTATAAAAATTATTATAAAATTAGTATGAAAGTCATTAGCAAGTTACAAGAAGAATATCTTGCAAAAGTAAAAAAAAAATGTTTAAGGAAAAGAAGAGATCAAGAACGGAATCATTAATGGTCAGTATTTAGTTTAGTTCAAATTATAAAAGAAGAAAAATTTAGCTAGTTAAACTGTTATGAAAATAAATTATAAAGTACATATTAATAAAACACAATATAAGTTAGTAAGTGAGATATTACGCAAATCCTTTCGTTCAATTTAACTATTTCAAGCTTTAAATTCAGTATTTAAATTTACAAACGCTTTCGACTAAAAATCCCTTTAATTCCAAATTAACTAAACAGTTAAGGAACGATGTAAGAAATTAACAATGATATGTTTATAATAATCCCTTTATTCAATTGCCTGCCACAAAATATTAAATATTACAATACATACTTTTATTCTTTTCTGTATAATTACATATGCATTTCAAGTAGTTTATACATATTATATTAAACTA
>JAGFPH010003004.1:36534-47564 GCA_018207615.1 Philaenus spumarius
ACACTTTCCCTTAATAGCTTTAAAATTAACTATTACTTTACTATAACTATTACTTTTTTTGACAGAGTAAAAAAAATATTTCGAACAATTTATGTCTATTTTAACTAGAGATTTTGAGATTATTTCAAAATATATTGCATGTAAAAGTTTCTTATTTTTTCATTTTCTACAGCTTTGCAGAAATAAACATTTTTTGGGGTGAATTAAACAAGTCACTCCTTTTCACCCCTACCATTTCAACCCTTATTGTCAGTCACCCCTAATCGACTGTATGAATTGTAGAGGGATGGGTCGAAAGCTGTTTCAAATAATTTCCAACTCGATTCAGAGCTGTTTCCATTTTTTTCTGAAACCCAGCTAATTTGATTGGACTAGCATTCACTCTTTCACGTTCAATTAAAATTTTCAACTTCGTGTTACAGTAACAATACACAGATATACTGTATTTATTTTACTGAAAACGTATGTTGTATGGATCCATTTCCAATAACAATGACATTGTATTTCTTATCAAGAATAATTTGAATTTCAATGAATTTTAAGTAGGTTAACAAAGACGAGTAAACATTCTTTCACCAGACATTCATGAAAGAAGTGTTTCTGTGTGTATTTTCAAAATGAAAATTATCTTTAAAAATGCAAGCGTCTATGATAAAATAAAGTGGAAACTAACAGTGGGATCCCATCCCATAGATAAACTGGTATTATATTTGCATTTTATTGCGCGTCACTTAAAAGCTAATAAATGAGAAATATTTAATAAATCTGATCAAATATATGGAAGGTTTATTTTAATACAGTTTTAAAAGCTAAGCTTAAATTTAAATGTCTGCTACATTTAAACTAATGACGCAGTATTGAATAATCTCTGTTATACTCATACCTGAGAAACCCGTTATTTCACTAAACTATTTATTTGTATTTAACGAAAGCCTATATCTATAGATATAGTCACAAACTCATAATAATTATTTTGAATTGATAAACTATAAATTCCCTCCACTGCTGCATTGGATTTCACGTGATGGCATACCGAGTTTTGATAAAGTTATTAAAGATCAGCAGACACTTTATGTATCATATTTCATATATTACTCACAAAAAGACACGAGAATCCTACCTTTGTTACTTATTATCAGAAGCAAAAAGACATCAATTTCTACACTAATATACGGTCTAGGAAATTAATTATTCCTTCATAATTTAGAGGATAACAAATTTTCTAAATTATTGATAGAATTACTTTTAACTCATTTTGTACGTGTTATTGTGTGCTGCATCCAACTAAATGAGAACAAAACTTCAACTAATTTCTCAGTTGATATGTCAACTTTTATTCAGTATCACAATTGGGTGAGTTAAGTTTTGATATTTCACTTTCTCACTATACTATAGTATAGATAAAGTATAGTGATCGAAAAAAAAATCGATGTTGAGATTTTTGTGGAAATATCCGTTTTGGGACCCCCTGAGTAAAAAAAAAGTGGTTTTTACAAAATGTCTGTCTGTATGTATACAAAGCTAGAGAGAAAACTATTCGATCGATTTCGAACAAATTTGTACCAAACATGTCAATTAGGCCTATATAGATGCCCGAAAAGGGTTTTGAAATATGTTGGAAAACAGCCCCCTTTTTGGCCAAAAAAACACCAAAAAATCTGTTATTATTTTTTTACAAAAAATGCCTCTAACGATTTTGATCAAATTTGGCTTACTTGTAGCCGTTAATCTACCCTACCATATGCCGAAAACCGCATTTTTCTAAAAATTCTTGTTTAGCTAATAATAATAGTAACTGATTTTTGGGGGTTTTTTGGCCAACAATAGGGTTGTTTTTCAAAATGTTTTCTAAACCTTTTTTCGTGCATCTACAGGCCTAATAGACGTGTTTTGTGCATTTTTTTTCGAAATCGATGGAATAGTTTTCCCTCTAGCTAATAATAATAATATACTTAAGTTAATCTCCTACTTTAATATCACCTCTCCTACCCCTCCTACAATTATGAAGTCACAATGAATCTGACTTATAGCTTTCAAACGTATAAGTTTTATTGCTCATAACGACTTGACAGTTGTACTTATTTATTCTCTATATAAGTTGCAAATAAGGAAGTATCTGAGAATTTTGCAGGTAAGTATGATGTAAGGATGGAAAATGTCTTTAAGACTTTCTATTTTGGGGAAAGTTTTGGTTTAGTTCACAAAGCTCACAAGGTCTTACTAAACTTAGATCACAATTATATTAAATTCAGAAGATATTTTATTGCTGTGACGTCTCAGTTTTCAATCAAGGATGTCTCAGTAGCTTGACAGTTTTATTAATAATAAATTGAAATAAAAATGAAGAAAAACGACAAACTTTTGTTGGGCAGCACTTCAACGCTTGTGAAGACATACTATAGTATCATCCCCTAAGGCGTTCTTCCGCCGGCAATTTCCACAAGAATGTAATTATAGAAACGTAATTGCTAACTGCAATTCATAACGTGGGTTTTAATTAACTATAATTTCTTGCTGAGATGTTGGTGTGCTAGTTTCAAGCAATCTTAATTAACAGATATTTGGACAACATTTATTTTACCTGTGAATGTTGTAATTCTAAAACCATAAATTGTTTTAATAATTAATTAAAGATACATGTTTTGATACGTTGCCAACTCCTTCGAAATAAAAGTGTCATGCTATTTTAATAGTATTCGTATATTATCAAATTATGTTTACTTGGTGACAATGAAAATCAAGGTTACAATAAAAGATTTAACAAACTTATGTTTAAACATTTTCTGCCTATTAAAAGTAATTACAAATAAAATTACATTAAGTGTATCCCCACTTAAGGAAATTCCATAATTAGGAAAACAAAATAAAATTACACGTTAAGTTTATACATAAACAATATATTTGCTACAGCTGTTTCGCAACGAAGCATCATCAAACAACTAAAAAATAAAATTTATAGAAACGATTGAACTAACGTCTAATATGAGTGTGAGGGAGAACGGAAGGACCCTAGACATGAGAAGGACAAGGAAGTGACAGGTTGTGTAAATACACTGGGATTCAATAAACGGGATGGGTTATGTACCCGTTCAATTAGATTAGAAGCATGGTGTCGTGGAGGAAGAGCACAGTGAAATAATATTTATCCAAGCTTTGAACTAGTGCCATATATATTGCATGTATATCATATAATATACACCAGCTTGTGGCCAGTGTAATCCCGTGGCCTAAAGAGCATTGCAACCCCGATTTTCAGCATCTGCAGCACTAACCACAACCATACTTGCAGTTACAAAATAGTTGCCAGTGTAATGGTCAAGCTTGCCTCAATGCTTCATCGTATCAAAGCGATCTTGATGAAAGAAGTTCATTAACCCCCGAAATCCTCTTAGAGTTAGAAACAAATATCCTTGATGACGAAGATGACGATATTGATTTTTTGTAAGTCCTTCCCGCATTTAAACTTAAATTTAAATAAATGTATACAACATAAAATTGATAAATAAGATAAAATTCAAATGTATTTACTTTATTCTTTTTCTACTTAAAATATAATTAATATATACTTAAAGTATTTCACTTAGTATTTCGTGTTAATTACACGAAGTAGGTAAGTATTATTAAACGAATATATATTCGATAAATAAAAAATATTAATAAATATTATGCATTAATTAATAAACAACGCAAATTAATTATAATTATGGATTTTTTAAAGATTTATTAGCTTTATACTACGTTTTATTTACTAGGACTCACGGTTGAACTTGCATTATCTCAAAAACGGTTAACCGTATAAAAAAATACGGTAAATTAAAATTTGTAGAAAATTTAATGCTCTATCATTTAATATATAGGCCTACAAATAGAATTGAAACCATAGGAAGCGAGATATTAGTGAAAAACAGATTTTTGTGACCTTTGACTTTGAATATCTTAAGACGCAAATGCGAGATTTTATGAGAGTTTTTAGACAACTATATAGACAATATGACCATGTGTCCGAATTGGTAAATTGTATTTATTTTCAACAAAATCACCTTAAATAAAAAAATAAGCCAAAATGTATTTAATCTTTAAAATCTGTTAAAACTTAATATGCTATAAACGTTTCTTTCAAACTAGCCTATAGGCATATTGTTGTAATTTTGTCGCTACGTTTCTAACTTAATTGAAATAACTGTATATCAAAATAGGCTACTAAAAAAATTGCAATTCAATTTCAAGTTATATAAGAAATTCGAGTTACAGACTATCTATATCAATTTCAAGAAGCACACATGTTATAGCCTACGTAACTTATAGACAAGCAATAGACATTTAGCAACGTTATTTATTTATCTACAACACATTTATTATTAACTTTGTAAACCAACTTTGTAAACCGACCTTGTAAATAATTAATTATTACAGCAGTATGTTTGAGATGTAAGTAAAAATTGTCTTTTTTTATAACAAATCAATGGTACCAGTATAAATATATATTTTAAACGGTTAGCAAACTTCTTTATATAATATAGGTGTGGCACAAGCATAAGCAATTTATCGGCTCACGATTTAAGAGATCCAAATTATACGTTTTTTATGTTTTTAAATATTAAGTTAATACAAATAAATTTGTAACTTTTTTTCGTTTTTAAAACGTTCTTTAATATGGAAAAAGTAATAATTAAAATTGGGTAGTAACCAAAACCATTGTTATAACTTAATATTTATAAAGTATATGTAATAATAAAAATTATAATGCATAACCATATTTTCTTAACACAAATTTTCAAATCTCATTTTACATCTTGTTTATTTAGACTATCACCCTCGTGAACAGTGTAGTCCTGTAAACTGTGCAAATAATATATATATAAATATATTTCAGATTGTAAAGCAGGAATCTAAAATTGATTTGAACAGTAGTTCTCAGACTAAGTTCTGGCGTTAAACATTTGTTTTATTATAGGCTCTTGATTACCTTTTTAAATATATATCTTCGATCCGACCCGCCCTCCCCCCGCCGAAATAAAATAATGTTTTACATATGTCCAAAAGCGGGACAGTTTGATGTTTATTTTTGAATTTCAATATACCTTTATAATTGGAAAATATGTTACATTCAAATATTTATTGATCTATTTATTACAATGAGTTTCGGAAAGATATTTAAGTAAACTTTAATGAGGTGAATACTTGAAATTTGGTCTTATAAAAAGTAGCACATGAAAATATGGAGTTAATATATTTTATATTTGTCCAACATATTTTAAACCAACATGCTACTTAGTATGAAGTTTAGCACAATTGAACCTGTGTTTATACATGTGTTTATGTGGAAAATAGTATGCCACACGGCTGTAGATTATTATTTGTGTAACTCAATTAACTATATTACCTATTCTAGCCTTTTAATCCTTAGACGTATGCTAGAATCCGTGTTTTCCCTGTTTATTTGACTCCTTGCCCTACTAAGTGAACAAACATGTCTAATAAAATGTATTCATAAAATGTTATAATATGTTTTATGATGGGAAGAACTAGTTCTATTTTTGACCCAAGTGCGGGCCGTAAAAAGATGACTTTTCAATGACAGTTACTGTTATTGTTTTTTAATTTTTTTATGACGAAAAGTACTGTCGAAATATCACCGTCTGAAAATCAATTTCTCTACTACACAAACATCAATGGACTTCGTCCTGATTCAAACTGGAAAACGTATGCTTTGGCCTTGAGTTAACTAATAATTTTTGCTACAAGAGCCACCTACATTCATTAGTATTTAATATCATTATTAATATCAATAATATTAGCAAAAAAATAAATTGACTTTTCCTCCGTCAATAAATTTATTACTGAGTTAAATTAAAAGTGTAGCACTGTACTAGTTGACCATTATTTTCCTATTAACACAGAACAGAATTTTGTATAATAGTTTCCTTTAACATTTAATACAAGTTCCATTTCTGAGTTGGCTTATTAACACAGTAATTAATTATCTAACCACAGTGCAGGACATTAATAAATGGAACAATCAATCTAATCAACTGTTTTCTTCTGTACAATTTGCAACAGAGTGCTAATTGAAAGACTCTACGTTAATCCATCAACATATCACTTCATTTCCATTCCTACAGCAGGAATTAAGCTTTCGGTTGTTCTTGCTAATATTAGATTTGAAACGAATTACTTCAAGTTTAGGCGACATTATTTCTGTACTGTAATTAAAATGAAATAATCAGGAGACACTCTGCACTTCTGTATGTAGATACATTGTGTTTTAAAATTAAAGCTAAAATAACGCCATATAAATAAACTGGTACTTAAAAAAGTAAAAGCTAAAATCTATTTTGTTTATATAGGCCTATAATTCTAATAACTTGTTAATTAAAAAGTTTGAGATATACTATCATTAAGTATTTTTCAATTCAATTAAGTCTGCTTGTACTATTTAATAAATTATAAGTATGTATCACGTTTTAACTACCGTAATTTTCAATAAATTTGCCACAAAAGGCTAAACGAACAAGGAAAACTTTAAACTATTCTGTGTTAAATTGCTACCTAATTGTTGTGAACATTGTCTATGTTTAGCTTTTACTTATAGATCCTACCAATACTTTCGTTGACTTCATTTTTGATTAATTTAATTTTTGATTTGGTTTGTTTTTCTTCAGACTTTTAGTATCCATTGTAAATTGTTTGCGATAAATTGTAGCAACTGGCGATGGAGATATTAGCTTATAAACAGGTCGATTTAGTTAAATTACTTGAATATATTGCATTGTTACAACGACTTCGACACCTACATACATTTGAAATGCCTACATATTTGAATAATGATTGCTAACAATCAATATTCATGTCGCACGGGAGTAACTTACTATTGAAATAGCATAAGCTCAGCCTGCTCAAAGTTGACTCCGCTTACAGAGTTCAATATAGTTTTTGCTCGGGTTTTATTGCATAATATTCTCTTTTTGGTGCATTTCTCGCTTTTTTAAATTATAAGTATATTTAATTGAAATGGTAAGACTCACAGCGACGATTGGAGTCTAAGCTGCCAAAGTCATAATATTTTGGTATGAGAGGCAAGTAAATTATTTCATATCCTTATTAGATATGAAATAACAATGTTCTTCGTTGTTTCAACAACAACATAGTTATTGAAAAAGTATCGGGCAGAAATAAAGAACTTTGTAATACGTTAGCAATCGTCTGCTTGCTACATTGAATGTGGTTGGTTACAAATTCAGTTTGTTCTTACTAGGTTAGATTTAAATTATTTTTTTTGAGTAAATTGCAAACTATATTGTTACCCAAAGAATAAAATGCATTGTGCGTTTTGAAATTTGCACGAATGAGATGTATTGTGATTATGCTGCGAATTTTTCACAATAAATATAGAAATTCCCTCACAGAAGCTGCATTGCTAGTTGGGTGTCGTTGGCTGTTCTTAACCTGGTAACAGATTAATTCATCCTCAAACACCATTAGATACAGCTGAAAGAGTTAAAACGAGGCAAAACAGCTACTCATTCGACTGGTGAATGAATTGAAACTGTGTAACAAGACTTGAGACTTGCTTATGACTTTTTATGTTAGTCAAAAAAAGAGGACGGATCTCTGAGTGACTCATGTTTGTTACAAAGGGATGTTCAACCGAAATAGTACAGAAAACTGAATCAACATTTTATGACGTATAAATCATGTTTTCCTTGGAATGTGCTATGAGTAAACTAAAAGTTTTCTCTCTCTTCATTTTTGCAGAGAAAACATTCACTGGTACATTTCCCTAGACTTAAAGATAAAACTAATTTATTAGTTGGCCAAACAGGCTTGGAATCGGGCACAGGTTCACGCATGTCTGGCTATAATAATTAATTGCACATTTGAATATAAATTATACCATTCTCAATAACACAACCTGTGTCGTCAATTCCCTCACGAGTGTATATATCGATTTAGGCGTCAATCGACCATTCGCTTCAATATTACAATCTAAAGGCGTCATCTTTCCATCTAAATGATCTTTTCGGGAAATTTAATCGATTGAGAAGTCGATAGGCCATTTATCCTCCACGTTCGATTTGACAAAATTCGATTAGTTCATGGCGAAAATATCAAAAACTTAGTTTGTGTGCCTCACCCACAAAAGTAAAATGACCTCAAACGCCTCACGAGTTGTGGTGTTAACATTTTGTAATATTATGCCACGCTCCTGAGCTGATCTCAATTACCGCTTGGATATTAAATTTGTCAAGTCATCAATGGAACTGACATCGAGGTTTATTTTAATTTTCAGATACTATTCGTTATTTTAAGATACAAATATTGTTTAATAGCAATGGATTTAAGAACAAAAAAGCTTTAGTTTAGAACCATTCTAAATACAAATTATGGTTACATGTAATATTTCATTTTATTTTTTTGTTAAAGAACTAAGTTGTCTTGTTAATATTTTTAAAGTTAAAGTTGATTTTTTATTAAATCCAGTGTAAGGATATAAAATAAATATTTTTTACACAATTTTCTAACTTTTAATATATATATATCTAATCATAAAAGAATCAGTACCTGTAACCATTTTATTAAAGTAGGAAGTCTGGTAACATTAATATTGTATAATAATAAGATCCTGCAATATTGTTTATGGCAAATCATAATATATTAATACAAATAATGTAACGTGGTTTTTAGTAGACATCTTTAACCACTATATCTACATCTCTCTTTCTCCAATTCCTTGGCCACATACGGTTACGGTATAATTGCATTTTGTGTTTAAAGCTATGTATTGTGTATGATAACTACCAAATAATATTTGTTCAAAATAATACGTAATCTTCCTCTTCTGCACTTCTGATTAATGAGATTTTGATTTGGAATTTGTCTTCGCCAAAACACTATTCATAATTTATTTCATACACAAATTATTTCTAACTTTAATTTTAAAATGTACAATTTATTTTATAATTAATGTTTTGTATATACGATATACCCATAAATATGTTTTCAGAACAAATGGAACTAAGTTTCTCTGTTAACAAACTTGCTAAAAACTGATTAAAACCTCAACGGTAGGTACAACATTCCTGACATATCAACCCTAAATAAATTAAATCTACACATTGTACATGTAAAAACGTTTAGCTGAGAAACAGTTACGAATACAAGATATATCCCTCCTGGCGTTGGGTAGAATGTGGTTAACCTTCCGCCGGTAATTTTCACAAGAATTCAGTTGTAGAAACGTAACTGTCAAGTGCAATGCATTAACATTGGTTTTAATGAACTATAATTTCTTGCTGAGATGTTGGTAAAGTAATTATTTGGCAACAGTAACGTACACAAACTTCAGACAATCTAAATTAACAGACGTTTGGACTACTGGTATTATTTTACTAATTAAAACTAAAAAAAGGTTAAGAACTTTCCTAAACCATTAGGTACGTTAGACGGTTTCCGCAGTACCTATTTTTTCTAAAAGTATGTTCTCTAAAAATGATATTTCAATGCGCTTAAAAAATGCATTCCAACAATACCAAAACTGATATAATTCAGTTTAGGGAAACTCTGGAAATAGACGTCACAAATCTATGTCTTTCGTTAAAAACCGTTAAGTTTTATTTTGTAAAACACTGTTTTGATTGTCATTATGATACATTTTAAAACCATAGCAATACGTATATCTTATGAAAGCAGGTTTTTAAAAGTTTAGTATAAAATTGTTTTGGTAGGGTTTTTCAAGGATCATTTCCATAACCGGATGATTTAATATTTCGAAACAAATTAGTTTTTTTTAAATATAACATTATGCTGATTCTTTTGTATCATAAGTTTAACAAGTTTACTTAGTCACTTAACTGTATCATCTTAGTTTTGAGGTAATGAATGATTCTATACACACCGATAAAAAATATATTTATATATGAAAATTATGTCAGTGGTTGAAGCACACGTGTTTTTACCAATTAATTGTTGTCACAGGAAGACGTTAACTTAGAAAGTTGTACCACTTTTGGTTTAAAATGTTTTATAAATGTTTATTTTCTTTTAAACCCATAATGTGTTGGTACAATATCGAATGTAACCACACATTCATTGTGTTCAAGTACCAGTGTTCTTAATTCAAATCAAGAAAAAAGTGAGTTATAATGTTTCCATAATAAACAGTATACTTCAAACCACCATTTATTTGTAATGAAAATGTTATTAAAATTATGCATTAAAGCCTCAATTTCTACATTACCAAAAGCCAATTTCTACTGAGACGTTACTTTCTTTTCTTGTGATAAAGCCACTAACTAAAAGTTTACCCATATTTCAATGTGTCTGTTACTTTACAAATCAAGGTTCACATGAATTGCTCCAGCTAACGTCAAAGACGTGTTTATATTAGCTTAAAGTACAGATTAATCACCAACCATTAATTACATGTTTACTACCGTGAGCGGAAATATAGGCGTTAAATTAAATCACTAGAACATAAACATGGAACACTAATCCAAGGTAATGTTTCTATTTTAGAATATTGTTGTTTTTATTGTTAAAGAGAAATAATTTTGTTTCTATTTAACAAAAGTTTCTATCATGTTTAAACAAAAGCAAAATTAATGTAGCAGAGCTAATAAGTTAACACATTTACATTTAAAAAAAATTTGCTTTTTTAATTTGTCTCTTTAAAAAAATTAATGTGTGCGGTCGTGGAACCCCCGTCAGGAACGAAGTTCATCGCGCCTTTTCTTGAATTCTTTTACAAGCCTTAACGGCAACATACATACATAATTTTAATCTTTCAAGTGCCGTTTATTATTAGTTTGTTTTTTATATAAATATTTACTGTTTCCATACGTTTAATGTTATTATAATAAAGGAGTAGAATTAATTATAACAGCAAAGCTAAGATGGTAAACACAGTTAAATTTCCATTCATTGTAAATACATTCAACAAACATAAAATGTTGGTTCATCAGTCTAGGCCTAAAATAACATTATTGTGTGTATGTTTAATTTATTTTACCTGTCTTCATACATGCAATAAC